>JARNME010000404.1:71957230-72093104 GCA_030179655.1 Scaptomyza flava | reverse complement strand
TAAAATTATGAAAACTATTTTCAAGCGCATTGTTCACTTAATTGTGTATGCACATATTCATTAAGAAGCAGAAATCCGTTTCGTTTTTGCAAGTGTCGAACCTTTTTTTATGACTTTGCTTGTGCGACGCGAAGGCGTCACTGCGCATTTGTTTTGTTTTTGTATTCTCGCTCGCGATCAAACCCTCAGCTTGTGCGACAATCAGGCGACAGTAGTGGAACGGGTAATTGTTGTAATTGTAATTTGATTTTTAAAATGGGTAAAAAGTGCTCCAAATCGTATGGGAGGTACTTGAAGGAGTTGTCCAAATAAAAATTCCCTTCTTAGTGCTCACTTACTACCTGCATAAAAAATTGTGTGAAAATTTCAGCCTTCTAGCTCTTTTCGTTTAGGCTGTGGCTGATCCATTTTAACGCGGACGAACTCTTTTATATATATAGATTAGAATATTCCGCAGTCGCAAGTATCCCACTGAAAAGTTTTTAATAATTTTATTTAAATATGTGCCCTCTTAAAACGATTTAATTGTAATGTATTAGGCCAGCCTCAATTCAGCTCAACAAAACCATTCCTAGGTTAAAATTTCATGTGTCAAAAATTTTGTTATCAATTTAGAGCATTTATTGACATAAACGTCAGCACGCATGTTGTATTTTAAGCTTACTTTTGTAATTTCCTGACAAGTTTTGAGCTTCTTATCATTTGGTTCTTTGCCCTGTATCCTTTTTTTGTAGCATCTTGAAGACACAAGCATACTAAGTTGATCTCGTAAAAATAATATTAATTTAAGCTACTTGTTTGAAGTTCTTCAGATACGTAAAGGTCAAGGCTAAAATAGCGATTTATAAATATATATATATATACACCCAACTCTTTTTTTACACGGTAGATACGTTCCTCAGAAATCCGTGTAAAAAAAAACCGTGTAAAAAAAGAGGCGTTTCCTATAGTAAAATGGGGGATACGTTCCATGTCAATTGAAAACCGTGTAAGATGAAATAAATAACTATATTTACTTCGAAAAACCGTGTAAAAAAATTATCAAAACTTTAAAATTTCAGATATGCCCACAAATTGTATGGTCATTTTATTTTTATTGAGCATTACAACTTAAAATTCATAATTCATACAGGTGGAAAAATTCATACAAGCAAAAAACCAAAGAAATCTGTTAATCCAGAATTATAAACAGAAAAATTTGAACTGAAATAGAAAAAAAATTATCAACATAACATAATTAGTCGTCGCTACTTGATAACAAGCGCAATTGTTTGCGACGAACTGGACTAAAATCGGTATCATCACTGGAGATATCCATCAAATTATCCAATGGTGACTTTCGTCCGGTAATAGAGTTTTGAGCTAACGGACTACTTTCCGACAGGTCTTGCGCCGTCGACTTTTTTATTAAAAATTCTTTAATGGAAAGTTGAACTTTTGGTTTTTAAGTTCTTTATACAACTCTTCGTACTCAGCAATACAATTATTAATGTCTCGTTCGAATTTCAGGGCACGTTCCATATTAGGATCATTTTTTAAGAAATTTGCAGCTAAAAGAAACACAAAAATGTTAAGTAGCACATACAATTTTTTATTTGCCAAGTGTGGTAAAAACAAACAAAACAAAATGATGAAAATTTTTTTTTTCAACCTTGTAACTTCAAAACCGTGTAAAAAAAAACCGTGTAAAAAAAAACCGTGTAAAAAAAGAGTTGGGTGTACACATATTTATACCCTTAACCCATAAAATGGGTAAATAAGGGTATAATGGTTTTGTGCAAAAGTATGTAACAGGCAAAAGGAAGCATCTCCGACCCTATAAAGTATATATAATCTGGATCAGCATCAACAGCCGAGACGATATAGCCATGTCCGTCTGTCTGTCTGTCTGTCTGTATGAACGCGTGGATCTCAGAGACTACAAGAGCTAGAGACTTCTGCTTATGTATTTAAGTTCCCCTATACCATGAGCAGAACAAGTTTGCTTCAAATTATCAATAACTATTCTGGTTTTCGATATACACATAATATCGATAACAATAAAATATCGAATTTGGAAAATTTAAAAATGAGGGTTGAAATAATGGGTAACGATAGAACTTTTCTGAAAAATTCACCCAAATCGGTTAAGAAACACCGGAGATATCTAATTTTATCGATTGAAGTTAAGTCAGTATACCAAAGTCAATTATAAATTTAATTTACATATTTATTGCAACTGGGTTCAGGGTATCTTCTAGTCGGGCTCTCCCGACTAGAGCCTTCTTACTTGTTTTTTTTCTGTTTGCTTAAAGTTTTATCAAATTACAGAATATTTTAAACTTTTCACTTTCGCTTTTGTAGCAGCGAATGCCGTTCTACATTTGGTTAACTTTTTTAATTATGCCATTCGAAATAAAAATAAAACTTATGTATACTTTTTTCGACCTTCGCTGTTGCTTCGAGTGCTACTTGTGTCCGTGTGTGTGTAAAGTATGTACATATGTATGTTTCGTTAGAGTGAACTACAAGAGAATGAGACGTGATAATGATGATGCACTTGCATTTCAGTTACCAACGAGCAATCGGTGATAACTTTGTTCAGCACTTGCGCACTCAATACACAAATGTGCTATAAAATATGTTCAAAATATATCTTCAGAGAGGGCTAGTAAAGGGTATGAGGAAAACCACGTAAATGGCTTTTGGCTTTATTTAATGGTGTGAATCTGTAATAGTTTTTGTTGTTATTATTGTTATTGTTTTGCCTTTTTCCAATGCTGTGCACGGTTGTATCATCAATTATGCTTATCAAAGCACAGTGAGAGGTACAACTTTTGCCGCTGACCAACAGCGCTGCCCTTTGGTCACTTACCCCGGCTACCATTTTACCACCACCTAGCCTTGGCCAAACGAATGGAGCGCAAACAGGCTACGGCTCCAAGCTGGGAGCAAGTGCAACTGATTTGAGTGCACTCGACAGGTAATAAATATGAAGTGCTAAACACGAGATACGCGCATTTTTCTGCCGCGAAAACTTTTGCAGCACACTCATCATCAACACAACATTGTAGCATATTGCTGGCGCTAAAAAAAAGCTTTTAAACAATTGCTGCGGCCTGCCAGAGCGAAAAAGTGGCGGTGGTAAGGGGGCTGCCGCGATGTTTTCCAATCAATTACAGCAAATGTGTGCAGCACGGTGAAATGACACGCCCACGTGGCATAGATTTCCACAAATGCACAATAATTTCTGGCAGCAGAGAACATGACAGCGACAGCTTAATGCCACCTTCAGCTCACTTGAGCATACACTGCTGTCTGTCCGTGTACGAAGCGTATGTGCACCATTTGAATGATTGTTTCGCGTACTGTTTGTTTCTCCCCTCTCACGCTGCCTCCTCATCCGCACTCTGTGTGTTGATTACAGTTATTGCAAGTTATTTCCAATTTATTGTATGCACTTTATCGCTACTACTTTGATTGATGCGGCCCAGGCAATGGCAATTGAAATCGAATGTTACGCTTTGCCAGACACATGCAAGAATAATGTAAGCTCTCTCGCTTTTACTAAGGCCTGATTCAACTCTTCGATCGATAAGATTCACACGGTAAACTAAAGCCTATCAGGCAGTTGAGATTGACTTAGATCGCTGGATAAAAGGCTGCTTTTAAAAAAAGATCTTTAGTCTATGGTCGGTGAAAGCAGTAGCTAATAACTGATTGAAGTACTAATAATAAACAAGTATTTTCTAACTAACACATTAGATGGAGACAAAACGAATGCGTTAAAAATGTGTAAATGTGTTCCAGCATGTTGAAAATCAACCAAAAAAACAAAATTGGGACTGGATACTATGTGACAGGCTTGCAAAACAAAAATTTTCTTTGATTTCCTTTCTTAACATGACGTCCAGCCTGCTAAAATTGTCATCTAAAAAAACTCTTAGTTAATTTTTCCTACAAGCACGCTAAAAAGGCTTTTGTCAAGATAGCCTTGCTGAAGGTTCTCTGAAACCTGCACGCGTTTACAGAAATGTATGCAATAGTGAGCTACTAAAAGCTTGAGAAAAAGAATATATATACTTTATGGGGGGAGATACTAACTTCCGTCTGTTACAAACGATTGCACAAAATCATTATACCCTCTATCTCATTCCATGGTTACACGATATAAAAGTGTTTCACCTTTGAATATAATAAATTCGATAATAATCTGTGACGCGAGACACAATATTATGTCATTAAAGTTATTACTCTAGGAAATTCGATTACATAAAATGTTTAATATAAATTGAAGCTGAGTTCTTAACCGCTTTTAACTATGCAAACGTTTGGCTTTATGTTAAAAAATTCTATTCATGTTTGGTAAAATTAGTCAGCGTCTATTTGCTAGCTCTTGCGTGTTCACATTGTTAGTTAACGCGCGAAAAGTTTTTAATCAAAACAGCAAATCAAAAAAAGAAAGCGGCAAAGTTTTCAATCTCACAAATGTCGAAGTATTTCGACTCACTCAACTCGAGGCTGTCAACAGCCAATTTCGCCCATTTGGCCTGCTTGTGTAAAAATAGAAAACTAGCAAAAGAAGATTTCGATAAATATCTTTCCATTGCCGAACATTAAATACGCTTATAAAATGATTGTGCATTCGACTAAAATACTAAGGAAAATAAAAAAATAATAATAAACTAAATAACTTTTGATATGATATGTTTGATAAAGTACGTACTTGAAATGAAATTTTGGTATTTCGACTTGGATCCTAGCCTTCTTTGATGCTCTTTGTAAGAGTATCAAGGAAAGTTTTTGCTTGAATGGAGGTCGGTGCATGTCCAATTCCCAGACCTACTGCTGTGTATGTTTGTTGCTCTTACGTGTTTGTGTGTGTATGTGTAATTCTTGTTGAAATTTCTCCATTACTTTTGCAGTTCAATGTTTTACTTTAACGCTCTTTGCAGGCTGCTGTTGCCGTTTGGCACTTGTGCATGGAAAATTTAGTTTGGGTTCATTTGATTTGCCCGAAACTTTGGTGGCCACAAAAGTTTTGGCTCTCGGTTCTGCTTGGTTCTGCTGGCGCTGGCATTCAATGCATTTGATTTTGTACGCCCAGCTTAAGTTTTTGCCTTTAAGAATTGCGAATTCGAAGTCTGAGTGTGTGTGTGTGTGTGTGTGTGTGTGTGTGTGTGTGTGTGTGTGTGTGTGTGTGTGTGCTTAAGTGCAACATGTTTGCTACCGAAATGAACGGTTGCGCGTTGAATAAAATGTTGACAGAAAGCAAACTGCAAAACTGCCAACTGCCACCGCTTGCAAAGAATGTCGAAAATATAATTGGCGCACAGTTGAAAAATGCTTTAAGTATGCGTGTGCTTGTGTGTGTGTGTATGTGTGGTTGAGTTATGACAACAATGGAGTCCAATTATAGATCGAGACGTGGCACAATCGTCAAAAGTTTGATGCTATTCGAAGTAAGTGTAGCAATTGCCGCTGACTGACTGATTGACTGATTGACTGGCAGTGGCCAAAAGTTACACACATAACCGTAGCCTACTTTTAAACACAGCCCACCAACCATTACCACTTAAGGGTACATTCAATCATAATAAGTAAAATGAAGCAGATGCACATTTGTAGTTATTATTTAAATTACATTTATTTTCTCATGATAATCACTTGGTTTTTTTATTTCAATGCATTTCTTATTGGTATCAATGCAATCATTGCATGGCTATTTGTTACTTTTTTTTACTTTCTGACCCAAGGCCTTGCAAGGGCAAGAATAGTGTTAATTATATATATATGAATACTTGTTTTTGGTTTATCTAAATTCATATTCATCGAATGGTTGTAAAGTTTAAATTTAACATTAATGCGTATCGAGCACTTACATTGAAAACTTTTTAAATGATTTTTTTTCTCTTGCGTTTCGTTTATTGTTATTATTTATTTAATCTTTAATATTTGTTATCGAATGCAGTACAATACTTAAATTAATTTCTGGCTTTATGTTTTTTCATGTTTTCCCATTAATTAGTTAATGGCTATTATTGGCCTAGCCATATGCTTTCATTAAAATATTTACAGTTGAAAATGCTTAACAATGGAAACCAAACACGGTTTGTTTACTTCTTTTGTTTTGAATATAAAATAAAATCGGGAGTGCTGTTTTTATAGGGCTTTAGGCATACACAAACACATCAAGGAAACGTACATTTGGTATTGTATCGGGACTCGTTTTTTCATGATGATTTCGGCTTTGTTCTCGCTTTATTATAATTGTTAATATTATTATTATATTGAATTTTCCTTTCGATTTTTTAACTCTAATGAATCAATTTATGTTCATGAAATTCTTAACAATTGTTTATTATATTAGTATTTGTTATGCTTTTTATGGCAATGAATGTATTTCTATTTTTATTTCTTTAAATTTATTAACTTTTCGCTTAAATTGTACAACACACAAATATGTTTACATACATTTTGAAATCGGTAAGTTTTGTTTGTTTTTGGGTTTTGTATTTTGTATTTTGCGAGAAAACAGTCGAGAGAATTGTACATATTTAATTACGTAGATGTTGCGGGTGTTTCGGCTTAACGTAATTGTATAATTTATATGAGCATGCTTTATTCATGTTCCTCATCCAATTGAAATGTTCAGAGGGCAGCTCTATAAATGTAATATATTTTTGAGATTGTTTATTGGTATCTGTCATTGTCAGGGAAAGGAATTTGTAATGAATTTGTAATGTATCTAACTTGGTTTTTGTTTTTTGTTATGTTTATTTAACTCTAGTTTCATTAAGTGAAAGCAGCAACATCTAAAGTAAGCCTCTTCGCTCTATTAACTTTGCTTTTAGTTCTGATTTGCCTGATTGCTGTCACTTACACTTTATATTGGATTGGAGCTAATAGCAAAGTTGTCTGTTTGCAATCGGCCTTTGCACTTGACACATCAGTTGTTGTTGTTGATGTACAACTCTTCTGTTGTGCAATTAATTACTGATACGACTCTGACAGAAGTTGCTCTTCACCCCTAATGCTTTCAATCTTACAAGCGCATGCTTTCTCATACTGATACAAAAATTACAACAATGCCGCTTTTAATTTGTTGAATTCAGTCATTTGTGTGTTGTTATTTACACTTGAAATTATACATTTTTTTTTCCTGTGTTGTTGTGTGTGCCATGCCATTTGCAATACAATTTATTTTATTTACAAACTTAATAATGCAATTAATTATCTTAGGTTCTTGTTGTTGCTGCGTTTTAAATTGCATTCATTGGTTGTTTTTTTTTTCTTCTATGCATTCGTTTTCAATTTGTAATTAGTAACAGTTACAATTAAGCTTGCTATGTGTGTGTTTTTCAACTCTTTTTTATTTTTGGTTTTTGTTTTATGGACTGAAATTGGCTACTTATGCAAAATTCTTTTATGTATTTTTTTCTGTTCGTTATTATATACGTCAATATGTATGTAAGTAATTTGCATATGCATATATGTATGTACGTATGGCTCTAAAGTTGGATCCATGCAGATTTTGTCTGCTGCTGACCAGAAACACAACGAAATTAAATTGCGATTAGCTTGCAATGCGCAGAACAACGGCCAATGATTGCTATGGCAAGGCAAAAAAGTATTAACGATAAGCCCAAGATATGAGCAAATATTTAGTACACATAAATCAATTGAAATCGAATTAAACGGAAATTGAATTCAACTTTTACAATTACTTAAACTAATGCATAAAGCATTACACATATTCAGTATACACACATACATAAGTGATAAAAAACTTTATTTAACATACTGTACACAATTATGTAAAATGATTTCAAACTTAACTTACGAGACTAACGAGGATCTAAACTTCTTCTTCTTGTAAATGCCTTACACACACACACAAGCACACAAACATACAAATAAATATAAATGTATGTATGTATTCGCACAAATTAAGTTGTTGTGTGCTTTTGGATTTAAACACGATTTTTACACAGTTGCTATGGGACTTAGCTTAAGAATTACGCTCTATACGTTCTATATTTATATATATATGCGTGTGTGTGTGTGCTTCTTTTATATTAATGTAAATTTGATTTCGTTATTTATATATTTGATGTTTTTTTTTTTTTTAAAGTTCTAACAATGAAATAGCTTAAATAGGATTCACATACTTTACTATATATTCAATTTGGTTTTTGTTTGCGCTGTAATTTGTGTGTGTTTTTTTTTTTTAATCTTATCTTCTTGTAGATTCTTAGGTCAAGAAAATTCGTCTGCAGCAGGAAATTAAAGGAAGAAACAAGCATTTGCAATCAGTAAGTGTTAAATATTGCTAGGTGGCATCAAATTAAGTAGGTTTAGGGGCAGATATACTTACCTAACGACGACCGTGTTTAGCAGCAGACAGGGCGCTAGCATTGACCTAAATATGTGCGTGATGCGATCGGCCGAAGAGGTCTTGCGCCGTGAGATGGCCGCCATATTGTCGCCTACTAGTGCCATATAGAGAAAGAGAGAGGAACAGATTTAGAGAGAGAAAGAGAACAAGGGAGGAAATAAATTTGAATTAGAATTTGTATATAAAATTACTGGCGACAGATACGCTGCATTTTCATTAACATTTTAATAAGCTGCAGGCGAGCGCACGCTATTTGCATATTTTCATTTACACTTCTTATCGCTGAGCGCGATGGCTATATAAATGCTAAAATCACAAGAAATTCAATTTGGCCGCGAGGCAGCCATGCAAATTGCATGCAACTGTTCAACGTGTAACAATCGCTGCAGTCCACAGCCCACGCCCAATCGTCCCTACCCCCACACCTTTTGGCTATTTGCACGCTAATGCTTAAGCCGAGCATCTGCATTCTCGGTGGTGTGGCAGCAGCTGTTAAAATCCTCGCCCCCAGTTAGTTGGCTAAGCCCGGTGCTCATCTGCGATTCTCACCTTTTGATACAAAGACATAAATGCTAGCTGGCTCGGTATTGCTGGCGGAGCAGGTGTAGTTGCCGGAGTCGGTAATTTGGGGCTCCCGTATGATAAGACGGCTCTGTGTTCTTGGCCCCGGTGTCGTCTCAATGGATATGTCCCGCCTCGAGTCATAGTAGTTAATGAGACGATCGTTTTTCTGCCAGTACACGTACTGAGGTGGTGTTGGACTCTGTTGGAGTAAATTAAGAAAAAACAGCCATAATTATAGGCACATGATTGTATTATAAACGATTATCGATGCTTTAAAAGAAGTTAAATATTACAATAGCTTGAGTTTGTTCGCGTTACTAAATGTCTTTCAATAAGTGTCAATAATTAAGCATTTGGTAGATTGCTATTTTAAAACATAAAAAATAAACATAACAATAGAAGGATCGACTATCGAATATCTACTGAGCATTTGTCATTCTCTTATAATTTGATGACATTTCTTTATTATTCCAAATAAATATCGCAAATAAAAAATGAAATTAGCAATCGTAAAAGCATCGTTTTGCAGTACTGCAATTGAAAACTGTGCTTTCTTTCCACTAATGATTGATTACGTTACTTGTTCTTGATTCAGTTGATTTTTTGTTGATTTTTGTTGCCATTTGTACTCACCTTCTCAATAATGCAAACCAAATTGATAGTTGAGCCCATGTCGACATGCAGTTCACCGGAGCCAAGAATGAATGCCTCGGGCACAACCACTTGAAGATTCACAAAGTGCGAGATGATGCCAGTCGGTGTCGAGACCTGTGCAATAATACAAGCAAATTCAGCAATTGAATGCGAGAACGAGTACGAGTACGAGTGCAAGAGTTTGAATTTGATTCGTATTCGTAATCAACTCGAATGTTAATGCCTCAGTAAACTCTGAGCAGGCACCAGTCAATGTCAGCATTAAGTTTATACTAAGTTTACCCTTCCTGCACACTCTTTTCACTGTTGGGCACGTGGAGCGTTTTGACTGCAAGAAATGTTGCACTCATTGAAATGCAAATCAAACAATTTCAATTTGGCACGCAAAATGAAACAAAAACGAGCATTTTCTATATAAGTGGAAAAGTGCTGGCGCTTCCTACACGTTTTCTACCAAAAAAAAAATAAAACCAGCGGTCAGGATGGCAGGGGAGCTCAGTTCAGTTCAGTTTGGGCACCAATTGCACTGGCATGCAAAAGGAAAAATAATCATTTCGGCATATTTGCATGCAGTGCTCGTAGCGCCCAGCAGCAACTGACTGCCCCGCCTGCCCGGACTGACAGACTACCTCGACTACTGCCCCGGTTGGCAGCAGATAGACTGACTGACTGTGGACTCTCTTTTTCCTTCATATCGAAATTGCATGCAAACAATTTTTGAAATTGAAGCTACGTTTTCGAAGCTGCCTGCATGCCTGCCTGCCCACCTCTTTGCATCTATGTTTCCACACAGCAGCAAGTCTCGAAGCAGCACTTGTGTGGCTGCTACACAAACAGAGTTACTGTCAAGAATCCATTTCAGGCGTTGCCAAACTTTGTTGCTTTTCAGTTAGTTGTCTTTTTAGTTCCCAAGTTGCTTTATGGGTGTGTGTGTGTGATTGTGTATGTTTTTTTCTTTTGCGTCTTATTTAACCTTTCCTTTCTTTTTGTGGTAGAACACGCCTTTTACCATATCCGGATGACTTTCGGCCTTGTCTGCCGGCTTATTTTTGCATTACTTTAAATGCATGTCAGCTCACACACACACACACACACACACACACACACACACACACACACACACACACACACACACACACACACACACACACACACACACACACACACACACACAAACGCAACATGATATGGGGCATGTGTGTGCAAGTCACTGGCTAAATTTGTCAGTGTTCAGTTTATCTGGCTGCCGCAGCGTCTGCGCTTGACAGTCACATGATTTCGGCTGTGCCAACCGGCGAGCCTGTCAACGTCACGAACATACGGATGCGGATGTGGATGTGGATGTTGGTGTGGAGTTGCATGTGGATGTGCCAATGCAAATGCGTATGCGCAGATGCCCAGCAGGCTGGCTTAAAATCGAAGCCTTTTTCCATATAAAAAACTTTATTTGCATATTACAATTAAATCATGTGTCGTGTAAAAATCGACAGTGATGTGAAAATCATCGTAGTAAAGCCAAACCAAAAACGAAACAAAAAGCACACGGAAAAATCCCAAAAACCTCAATATTGCGCATACGCTCCAAAATGGAGCATATGCAAATGCACTTTAGTTCATTTCAACTGCATGGCATACATAAAATATGGAATATCCCTCTATGTATATGTATGAATGTATGAAGTTTATATACGAGTATATATGTATGCCTTTCACTCACCTGGCACTCGTACATGCCGTGATCCCGACGCTGCACAAACTTTATCTGCAGCGTCCACATGTTGGAACCGGGCGTGTGGAGTATCGCAAAGCGCTCATCATTTGTATAGAGCTGAGCGCCCGAGGATAATATGTGCCAGTCACGACGCCGAATCCAAGATATTTGATTCTATACCAAAATAAAATATTCATATATACATATATGAGACACACTCTTGTGTAATATTGACTGAACAGAGTTAGTACAAAATGCAAAAAGCACTGCGATGAAATGTAAACTAGATAAACGCTTAAAAATTAGGCAACACAAAAATTCAACGCTAACGTTTCATGCGTAATTAGAGCTTCATATTGTTGCGAAGGCATGAAGTATAAATGATATTAAAAATAATGTCTCTGTGTATGTGTAACATAGATTTATTATGGAATTAAATTATAACTTATAGTAATTTTTTTCAATGCGCAATAGTGCCAAAAAAGATTTAACAATCGAATCAATGCAGTATTTGCATGAAATATTTTTATACGACATTTACAAAGAAACCAATTGAAAATCGAAACATTTTACTAGCAGTAAGTACTTGGACAAGGGCGAATTCATTGGCCAGCAAGTAGGGAAAAAAATGTGGTTACAGTTCACATAAAAACCAATTGACTGCAATACAAACATGAATGTTTGTGTAAAAGCAAGTGTGCTTCCGACAGCTGCCCATAGTTTTCCCAAGTAGGTAAGGCACATTTGGTTAAATTCGGAGGCTCATTATTCGAATATTAGCGTTTGCCTTCAATAATAATTATGTTTTTTGGTTGTACTAAGTAATAAAAGCAGTTAATCGAATGAAACAAAGCACGGAATTTTATATGGAAAGGAAAACAGAGAGATGTAAACTTTCAGTACACATCGCATACAAATTAGAAATAAAGCATTGGTTGGAAAAGTTAAACTCTTATTATATACATTATATCAAAATTAATTGACAAAATTAGTTTATTCTACATCTGTTTTATACACCTCAGATTGTTGAACAGTGTTTGAGATCTAATGTCATGTTTTCCATTAAGCTTAAATAGTTTTTCTGGCTTAAGACATGTGGCAACAATTGAGTGGATCCATTTGTATTGTTTTGGCTCTGGCCGTGATTAATTGATGTTTTGGCACATACTTGGTCAAATTATGGGGTCTTCTGTTGGATTGCTGTTGAGTTGTGTGGCGTTCCGTTGCTTTTGGGTCGGCTTGAGTTGCGTGTCACATTTAGCCATTTAATTGCTTGTTAGCCCACGCTAAAGGGCAAACAAAGTGTACACAATGTCATGGCAAACGTTTTCTGGCTTTCAGCTGCAAATTAAGCTCGTATTTGTATTTCGTGCTCAACTGCCAAACAAATTAGACTTTTGCGTGCCCAATTTCACAAACGAACAAAAAAAAAAAATTCAAATAAGCAGCCAAACAGAATACTTTCAAAGAACAATAAAAATTTCATATAATTATAAATGGAAAATTAAAAAAAAAAAATGCGCTCTAAATTGCGAGCGAACATAAAGATCAGATTTTGAAACGATTTTGTCTGAGCCACTTAAATGCGGCAATTATATCATGCATAAAACTTTAAAACGGTACAAGTAAATACGTATGCAAGTCGAAGTGGGAAAAGCCGTGTGCTAAAGGCCTTACGAGAAGAGAGTCAAAAAACCAACCCAATTTACACCCACTCTATCCACGCCGGTGACCTTGCAGACCAGAAAGGCGGTGCCACCCAGCTGAACGGTCGTATTATGCGCCATCAGCTGTGGGAGAAAGAAGAAGAAAGAAGAGAGAAAAAATACAAGACAAAAAGTTAAAAGTTCATTTTTTATGTGTTGCCTGCGAAAGTTAAGGTAGATATTGCGAGGGGTAGGGACAGAAAGATACAAATAAACACCACCACGTCGCACAATAAGTCAGCTGAAACAAGGAAAACGGTAAGCACCATTTGCCATTTATTATATAACCTTGTATATGCTCGATCTGAGCAGTGATCAAGTATATGAATGGGAGTTGAAGGCATTTGTGGCTTGGCCTTTTTGGATAATTAGATTTGTTTGCGGGCGCGAATGAAATATAAATAAGCACTAAAGATTAATTAGACTTGGCCCGTCTGCATGTTATCTAGTAATTAGCATTATTCTGGCGAAACTCTATTTGAATATCCTTTGTGCGTTTTATTTTCGTCTTTCTCGTTGCTACCATCAAATTAACATATTGATCAACCTTGTCCATCTGCTGCACACTATATATGGACACAATTGCCACTTGCCACTTGCCACTTGCCACTCTTACTTAGTGGATGCAACGGTAGCTACTAGCTACTGCAACAGCAGCTTCAAAGTCAATTCAATTTGAATTTAAAACACATTTCGCTGCACTTCATCAATGTCATCTGAAATTGGGGCTAACAGTTTGACTCATTTGTGTTTGTATTTTTTTTTTTTTGTCGACCTACCTCGCTGTCCTCGAACATGGGACTGTCGCTGGAGTCAAGATTATTATCCAATTTTGAGTCGGCATTTAAACCGCCGCGCATCCATAGCTTCTTCCAATCGTTATCTGTGAGTATTGACTTTTGGTCTGCAATCAATAAAAGAGAAAAAAAATGGCAGGGTGAATAAATACTTAGCCAATAGAAAGACAAATAACCTTACAGCTAAAGTCCGAAGCGCAATCATCCAAATTGCGTTAAAGGTCATTTCGGCCACTCTAAAGTTCCTAGTTGCCAGTTTTCCGTTTGATTTTGCTATTGAGATTGCGAATTGGGTTTGCAATCAGCAAATGCGACCCAAATAAGTTACTTTTAAGGTGCGCACTTCAAATTGGCAGATAACATTTGTGAAATTGTCTAAATCACTTAGTTTTATCCTTTCTAAGAGCTGCTTCAACTAGGTCGCCTCTCAAAAATCATTCACAACTGTTGAAATAATAAATCGTTTGATTGACATACGAAAACTCAGCATGTTGTAAATGATTATTGTCGCTACATGGCTTTAAATGATTTCCCCCCAACTTTGCTCCTCACTTTCCATTGTCACAAACACACACACATGATCACAAAATAACAATGACTGAAGATAGATTGTTATACTCGATACCGAAGGTAAAGAGTTTGTTAGGTTTGTGCAATGTCCGTCATGTTGTCTGTCCGTTTGTATGAACGTAACTTTTTTCGAAACCCTTCAAGCTAAAGACTTGAAACTTTGTAAATATCCTTATATATGGCGGGGACAGATAAAGTGTCGATATTGGAGTTGTACGGTTGCTGGGAAGCTGGAAAATCGATGAATTCGATAGTTAAAAATCGATAAGTCTTTATATTTCCCACACTTTTACAGTTAGAGTTATCAAATTTAGTAAGAAGATAGCTACTACATAAAACATTTTGGAGCAACGCCACCCCCAGTCTCCGCAGTTTGAAACCAGAAACGCTTATGTCCTCCACAGTTCTTCAGCTTCATTTTTGAGGCAAGATAAGTCAGTTAAGTTAACAAAGAGAAATTGTATGTGAATCGCAGCATTGATAAAAGCTTAAATATTCCCAGAATTTTGGTTCATTGCTTGCAAATTCCTCAGTCACTTTCAAGGTGATGACCTTTGACATAGGTTTCAAAATATATTTAGCTTGGCAACCAGGTAAGCCTTCTTGAAAAAATAACTTATTTATTCAATTAGCATAACAAAATTAATGAAATCAAAAGCGATCAAAACAACCTTTTTAAGGGGAGGTATGGACTTAAAACTTTGAAAACTCTTTTTCTTTTTTTTTTTTTAATTTTTGATGTATAAGTCAAACTACTCTCTCAAAATCTATGGTCAATCGGAATTTGAACTCACTGAGATATTGAGTTTTGCGCCGGTGGACTTACTAATCTTTGTTTTTTAAATTTGTGGGGTGCATCGACTTGTAATCGGTACCTTCGGTATCAGAGTATAAAAATGCCTTATGTTAAAACGCTCTCACTAGCACTTAAGTGCAAGAAACTGTAATACATAACATAACTTTTATAGTCGTATTGTCTTCAGTATAAAGTTTAAAAAAATTATATTTTCAAGCCCGAAAATGATGTACCGATAAGCTGATGGCTTATTTCATAGTTTTTTTTTGTTGAACAATATTTTTTATGTGTATCAACACACCACCAAGCATTGATAGTTTGACTACAAATTAAAGAAGGAAAGTTGAACTTTTCGTGGGCTGCCAACAAATTGAGTTCAATACTGAATAAGTAAGAACTGCTTACGCACAATTAAAGGTAACTTGATTCTTGTAGCTTTATACTTGAAACGGGAAACTTGCCTTACAGTTGCCTTCTTACTGTTTATTAGTATGCAATTTATTAAGTATCCTAGTTTTACTCAGGCAAGCGAAACCACAATTGTAAAGTTGCTGTTTACTTTAATTATGAAACGTTGATTGCCTCAGCAGCCTAAGTGGCTGACCTGTAATAGACAAATTTAATTTACGCCACGTTGAGCCCAAGCCGAGTCTGTTCTGTTTTTTAATGGGTTGCGTGCTCAAGCAGCTGGAATATGACTTAACCATGGGGCAGGTAAGCAGGCAGGCAGGCTGTTCATTAAACCTGGATTGGGCTAGTGTTATATAAACTTGGCTACAGTGTTGTAAAAATGGAATTTAATCAATCAATCAATCAATCAGCGTTCGGTAGTTCAGTAAAAAGTTTTAAGCAGACAGCCATACACACACATGAAAGCTTGGCCTTGATGTGGCCACGCTCCGCCTCCTCTCAAACAGCTCTGCAGCGTACCTACTTGGCAAATTGGTTGTGTGTGTGTATGGGATTAAAAAATCGAAGCGGTGCGCAAGGTTTTCCCGCTACTCATATCCACCGCCCAACCTCTTTACCCACTGTCTGCTTTTCTGTTGGCTATAAAATACAGCGTAGCAAGCTCGCACTTTTATTGCCTCGTAAATTTTTATAGTTCATACTTAAGGAATGCGTATGCAATGGCCCAAACCCTAAATTCTCTTTTCTTATCCTCACTTCCTTACCCAATTTCATGTGTGTGTGCTTGTGCGTGTGTCTGAGCGTCTTTGGCTCTGCACTTGTCTTTGTATTATTGAATTTGTATTCGCTTACGTATTTGTTGAGTTCTGACGTCAAAGTTGTTTTTTGGTTTTGCTTTCTATATTTTGCTGTTTTTGGTCAAGCTGCATTGAGTTTAAATTTGTTTATTTATTTGCATGCAGTGACATTAAAAATGTCTGCGAACAATAACAATGTGCCATTAATAACAAAAATTTGGCAGGGGCAAGACAAAAAGCAGGTCTTTATGACGGTTCAGGTCGAATTCAGTGGTCAACAAAAAAGAGAAAAGAAAGATAGATTATAGCTGGAGCTAACAAGTATTGAGCTGAGAAGCTAAAAAAAGATGTAGCAAAATATGTAGAAATTCTAAATCTTTGCATTTGTATGCATGACAGTAGAAACAGACACACACACTCAGACACACGCATACAGATACAGGGAAAGTCTCAAGTCGAAATATATTACGCATATTAAAAGGAATCCAAATGCTCAAACACAACCACAAATACATGCATAGCAAGTCAACGCGCGCCCAGCCCCAAAAATACACAGTCTAAGGTCAAGTGACTGCCGCAATATGAGTAGAGTAAAAGTGATAGGAATAGTAATAGTAATAGCAATAGTAATAGTGTAATGGTAAAAAAACACGCACTGCTCATAAAATGGCTTAGAGTCGCGTATTTCAACGCGTCGCTTTTCTGTCACAGCTTTTGTTGCTACTTCTGCTTGACTACGTGCGCATGTCAGCTGCCTGGGGCTTAGGCGGGTGAATTATATTATGCCCGAAAGTAGGCAACTGTAATAAAACTGGCACAGAAAGCAATAGAAATGGCAACCCGTAGCGACTTCGACCAACGCATTGCAATTGCCGCCCACAAAGCGGATGTCGTGCAAAACTAGCAAAAGCAGCAGTAATATGTAGAAAGTAGAAGCGATATTTGGCTAAAAAATGCTCCTTAGCAACGTGCAAAATGTATTTAAATGATCTGCCATTAGCACCTAACTTATATTTACATAATTGCCCAAAAGGCTTATGTGGCTTTAAAAAAAGTCAAAGAAATTGGAAAAACGGGGAAAGAACTATGCCAACTCTCCCCTATTACCGAACTGTAAGCTTCTTTGCTCTATCACCAAATTCAAAATTTAATTAAAAGTATTTAATCCTTAGTCTTGGTTGTGTCAAATCGCTTAACAGAAAACTTCCTTGGTGAACCTCATTGTTTATTTAAAAAGACAAATAATTTATATTTTGTTGCCTTAACAGTTAATATAACATTAATCGATTTATCAGTACTGTCAGGGGGTAAAAATATTTGTTGCGTTAGAAAAGCCTCTACCATATGTAAATTAGTCACAACAGTAATTATATACATATGTATGTATATTATGTTATTAAACTCTTTTTTGTCGAGTGGACGCTACTGGGTATACAAAAAAACTATTCGTTTTTCGTTATTCATTATTCATTCCATTTACCGTACTTGCCAACGCCTATACATGCATAGTTTTACACACAAATAATTTAATGATGGGAGGGTTGGATAGGGGGGGTTTGTTGGAAGCGATATATTATGAAGTCAGATAGTGCGACTGGCGTGGCTTGCATGTTCATTATTAATAATAAATATTTCTTCTCAATCTTTCGAACAGTTAAGTTCTATGGCAACAAAGCACGACACTTGGTTGCTGATAGCGCTCAGTGCTGTTTGTTTTGTTATTGCTTCTGCTGCTTGTGCTTGTGCACTTGTCATGTTTTTGAAAATGATAATTATTTATCTGTCTTTTTTTCTGTTGCCCCATCAACCATCCACCGCACCCAAAAACTCACGACCCACTCTCTCTAATTCTTTACTCACACAAAATCTCACTTACCGCGGCGTATGCGTAATTTTTTAATGCGCTGCCAACATGTTGGCGTTGTCTGCCGCCCCGCTAAGTCAGAAAGCTGCTTAAGTCAACGCTCTTCTTGGCAGCGTGGCCAAAGTGCTTAGCAGGTTTTAAGCTGCCTCCCGTTCGCTAAACCAACCCCATAGTGCTGCCTGACGCCTTAACCCCGTAAGCTAATGATCGCGCGTCTAGCGTTACAAATGCCTCGAGCTTAATATGAAAACCTCTAAGAAAATTTGCAAAGAGCTGAAATTTTACAGCGCATTAGAAGAGCATCCCAAGGCAAAAGTCATTTGCAATTGATACATGAGCGCTAGCGTAAACAAAGTCAACAGGGGCCAAAGCGAAAAAGCAACACTGAAAATGTACGTATATATTTCATGTGTCTGAGTGTGTGTGTGTTTGTGTGTGACGTGTGACGTGTGAGTGTGAAGCTGCCCTTACGACCTTGACGCAGCCAAATATGCCAGAGACAAACAGACAGGCAAAGATAGAAAGGGAGAATGGAAAAGAGTGGACGAAAAGAGTGTGTGGAAGACAAAAGTTGACACGTGTGTTGTAGTTGCTGGTGTTGTTGCCTTGCTGTCAGTGCTGAAAGTGCTAAGCTGACTCTTGTTTTAAGGGGAAAATGGTTTTTGACTTTAACTTAGGCAGCAGGATACTGAAATACACTTTACAAAATGTACATATGGACTGTATAGCAACCACAGCTTCAATATTTGCCAGGCTTCATCACAGGAGTTGACTGTTGTAGAAAAAAATAAAATAAAATAAATAAAACAAACTGCCTGTCGATTTTTCCGTTTTCTGTGTGCTGGGAATTATGGGCATGTATCGCATTTTCATTGTTTTGGCCAAAAATTTTATTTTCACATCTCAGCATCTTTAGCATAGAATTTTAAGCCGCAGGGCGGGGCAATAAATTTTCAATTTTTGCGAGGTCACGCGATCTTGCCACATTCTCGCTCCTACTTCAAACAGTGGCCCGGAGGCCCGTGAACCGATAAGGTGTCACCGTTGCCATTATTGCTTTAATAATTTATGCACAACGCGTTTGGACACTCAAAAAATTCCTAAAAAAGCGAAAAAAAGAAATCAAAGACCAGGAGTAGAAGCAGTAGGCAGACGGACCTCGTGGCGCTTTTGGGTCAAATCCAAAGCCACAAGGTCAATGGTAACAGTGACGGCTACAACACAAGTTAAGGAAGCGCGGCAACGAAAGTAACAACAACAAATGGCAGGTTTGCCCCTTAACGCTAATCTCTCCCCTGTGTATTTTTCATTATCCTTATTATTTGTGAATGTTACGTGTTGGCCATAACTTAGAGGGGCTAACGATGCGTATACGTGATGCCGTGTAGTGAAGCTTGAACACACACCTCCACACATCCAATAAGCAAATGGTGCAAAAGCGTTGTATGCTTTAAGCCGCCGTCGTCAATTTAAAGAAAATTTACAAAAGGTCAAAAGACTCCGCGAGTCCTAAGTGCAAGCACCGCAAGCACTGAACTGTGAGCTTGATGAAAAATTAATAACTGTTTGCCAAGCAATTGCCCAAAACAGCCTTAAAATGTTTATCTGGTTTGGCTGGAGAAAAACCATCTCATGATTGTTAACTATAAACTGAAACTGGATTTTTAGTTTTATTTTCCACATTTCTTTTACAAATCTTTAAATTAAAACAATATTTGGATTGCGTCGCCTGCAACTGGATTTTACTTAATACCTTTTTCACATGACAATATTTGGAGTAAAAAATTTAAGGAGGTATAACTTAATGCTCTTTATGTAGGCCTAGAATTGGCTGGATAATAAATAATCTGTAATTTAGTAAAGTTGCCTTCGTCATTATTTGTATGGCGTGGAAATTGAATATTTCACCCAGCTCATATCGTTCCTTAAGAAAAAAAATGGCTGCATACTTTGAGGCACCTCTTTAAATCTCATTTGAATTCGATTGTCAGGCTACTAAGCCCAAAAGCTGGTAACCAAGCAACATTTAAACAGTTTGTTGAAAATGGCTCAAGGGATATTAATTAAAAGTCTGGTTCTCACCTGGCTCCAGCGTTGTGGCGAGCAGCAGCGTGGGCAGGCAGAGCAGCAGAATTCGTAGTTCCATTAAATGCAGCGGCACACGTAGTAGCCGCAAACGCAGCAGCCGTGGCGGCAACATTTGTGGCAAGCTTACTCTCTCTCTCTGTCTCTTATTTCCTTTTTAGCTCTGATTGTTGTGGCAACTACAGCTGCTGCTGTTGCTGCCTGTTTTTTCTACCTTTCTTTTGGCGTCTTCAAGCGCGGCTACAGTACACAATGGCACATCGATGTTGGTGTTGTTGCTGTTGCAGTTGCTCGCTTATTAGGGTTAATGGCTTTTTGAATGAACGCGCTGTTTCCTTTCAGCAATAGTAGCTCAACGGCACAACAGCACTAACAACTAACAACCAACACACACATATGCCTGATGATGTCTGGGCTGATGCGCTGATAAATGATGCTGCTGGCTAAAGTCTTCTTACTTCGATGGTGGTGCAGTCAGCGCAGCCCTTTTTTCTACTGCTTTTATTTTCTATTTTGTTGTGCCGCTTTGTTGTCGCTTGTCAATGCGATGTTGTCAGCTGTTGTTGTTGTTGGTAGTTTGTGTACTATGTGCTATTTTCTACGCCCGTGACAACGATAGCAACAAGCACACAACAAGCACACCCACCACCTCTTTTCTCTCTCTCTCTGTATATATATAGATATGTATAGGTATGTATATCAAATTTGCAGCTTGTTTGTTTGGCTCTTTCTTTAGTCGAAGTTGGCTAGTTTGCTCCTTGTGCTAGGCGACGACGACAACGGGGCAAAACTTGCATGTTCTCCATCATTTTTCATGTCACTGCGCATTAGCACATTAAGCCACGAATATGTATTGTTGCTATTGTAGCAATGTTGCTGCTGTGTTCCTATTGTGTCGCACAGCAAAAAATTAACACTTACTTTTTATGAAATTACATTCAATTTGCTGTAGTTGCTGTTTTTGCTTTTGCCTTATTGTTTATATTTTGCTTCACTTCGATGATGAATCGCTTTTAATGTAATTTCTTTTCCAACAAACCAACTTTTTCCGTCTTCCGCATAAGGAAACGTTGTTAGTTGTTTTCGCTGCTCTCTTTCAATAAGCTTCGGCTGCCACATGAAGTCAAGGAATTCTGTAAATCACAAATAATATGCTAGTTTATAATCAGTTTATATAAAATAGATAACAATCATAAGCTTTATGTTTAAATAAATGACTGATGTAATGCAACAATCATAAGCTTTATGTTTAAATAAATGACTGATGTAATGCAACAATCATAAGCTTTATGTTTAAATAAATGACTGATGTAATGCATACAATTTAATTGGACCCCCAGATATATGTATTGATATTTTTATTTTTAGGACTAAAATCAATTTACAATTATAATTTCTTCTGATTTGCATTTTTGTTTCTAAGCTGTCGATTGTTTTCGTTAAAAATCCGAATGTTTACGATTGTTTTTCTTGGGTCTTTTTAAGCGGATTTTGGTTTATTTTGCCATAAACTTAATGGCCTGCTGTTTTATAGAGCGTTTGACTATGTAATTGGCCAGCATCCACTGTGCCTTACAATGGTCCCGAATTGTGTGTGTATACAAAAACTGTAAGCTCCTTCATTTATTTGCATACTGAATGGAATTTATTTATTGTGCCAGCAAATTTGCCATATTATTTATAGGTTAAACAGAGAGCCGCTCACCACAACTTGGCACAGTTTATGCAAAATGGACCACCACGAGTAATGAATTGCTGCCGTGACTGTTGAGGTCATAGCGCATAAAGAGCTCCTTCAGATTTGTTAAGAAGATGAAGTCTTACGTCGCTGCTTTTAAGTTGCTTTTTATATTGTGTTTTTTTTTATTTTTTTATTATTATTTATTTGTTGGAAAACACGATTGTCTTTACTATTTTGTGTAATTTTTCTGTTGAAACGCATAACAAAATTTAATTTTGCTATTTGGTCAAAAAGTTTCGTTAGCAAACTCGTAATTTGTATCTGTTTTTACGCTATTTTTTTTTATTTGCATGTTCTTTTTTTGTTTATACCTTTTATTTGAATAATGCATATCCCAGCACTCAAATTTAAGTCCCCTAAGGGCTGGCTCTATGGTCAACGCTCTGTGGTTTTCTAGTAGAATATAAGTATATTCTTATTTTAATATTTATTTTGTGTGCTGGCATAGCTAAGCAAATAATGCTAATGAATTTACAAAGCAACGTGGATGAAAATTAAAATTGAAATTTGTCCGCAAAATTGCAAAAGCGGCCGTTACACATTTTAATTACAAAACAATGTTGCAAGCAGCATAATGTATGTGTGTATCTTTCACTGAAAGTATGTGTGTGTGTGTTTGAAAATATGCTAGTTTATTTAATTAAGGAACGTCCATGGCAACTTATTTGCAACAAACATTAGCAAATGTCATGTGGCATGAATTTATGACACACTCGTGTGCAATTAATTTAAATTGATAAAAGCAGCTGGTGGAGGATTGGTGAATCGAGGGGCTGTGGGATGGAGGAACGATGTAAGTATGGCGAAAAGGTTAGGTTGTTTAGCTACTTTCGTATCAAATGCAGCAGTTTAGAGTAATTCGCTGGCAAATGTCATGCAAGTGGAATGCTATTTTATTCGCCAATGTCTGCGTCTCTGCTTGTGGCTGTGTGTGTGTTTGTATGTGTGAGCGCAACACAACTATGCACTTAAATGCAGTCACGTATATACACACTTACATTGTGACACACAGAGCAAACGTACATATTATTATCTTGACACAATGGTGCCATAAAACTTAAAGACCCCCACAGCAGTTGCTGCCACTGCCTTTTACCCGAGCCAAGAACAACATCATTGGGGCAACAAGGGCAAATTGGTAGAGAAAAGGAGCACAGCGCTATGAAGGACATGCCATTTGCTACCCACTTGCTGCCCGCCCCCAGCTTCATCGCTTTCGCTCTGTCTTTGTTGCTTGCCTGTCTCTCTTTCTTTGTCGTTCTCTGCTTCGCTCTGTTGTTTCTTGTGCTTTTTTTTCATAGTACTCGCACTAGCATATGCACATTTGTTTGCATTTTTGCAGATGAGGGCAGGCGGGGATTGGAGGAGAGCGGTGGTGGCCAGCGTGTCCTGCTGCAAGGCGCCTTAGGGCGCGTTGGAGGTTATATGGAAATTGTAATAAGTTGAAAACCAAAAAGCTGATGTCATGAGGTTAGTTGCTGTGGCTCAAGTTTCAAGCGACAATCATGTGCTTTCTTTTGTTTACTTATTGTTATTGTTGTTTTTCGTTTAGTGCACGGGCTTGTTGTTAGTTTTGTTGTTGTTGTTGCTGCCACTGTTATATGCTGACCTCATACTTCATTTTGTAGCTTTTGTTTGTCATTGCATGCGAATGTTTTTGCTGTTTGTACTGTTGTTGTTGCATAATGCACTGAGCTTGAGCCCGATGTCGTTGTCGCTGTCGGAAATGTAACGGCATGCCACATGGTATACAACCACACACACACACACACACACATACTAAGACAGTCATAAATATTTCATATGCAACTGCTGTGCCGTATTATTGTTGACAGTAATTGAGAGAGAGGCCGTAGTATATTATTTAAATGTTTATTTGGGGACTTGCAGATACAATTTTGGCGCTCGCACAGAGAAACAGAAGAAACTGTTATGCAAACTGGACCACTGTACGTATGATGGATGCCCAAATTGCATTGGGGAGTCGTTAGCTAAAGCCAAACAAATCGCTTTTGCCTTATTTATATTTATAAAATTGCCAGCTTACGAAACAAATGTCGTTGATTAAGCGAAGTGTTGCTATTCTTGTTGGCATTGCTGTGTATTAGGGCATTTTGTAACACATTTTGTGTGAATGTGGTTGTAGTTTTGTGGGTGTGGCACACATACACAGCCCGCACATGTCAGAAAGTTGCAAAAAAAAGTTGTGTGCATTGTTAAATCGTGTTGTACAACCATTGTTTTTTTTTTGTAACCTTTTATCAATTTGAGACCCGCAGACGTTGGCTTTTTAATTAGCGTTGCTAATTCACGCAATTACATTTGTCGGTCAAAATAATCACAGATAACCAACCATTGAGCAATAATATAGCATACATATATACACATGACCCATGAAATAGGTGAACTGCATTTGTGCCCTCGTTCCTGTTATTGTGCACAAGCATAATGCGTTTCAAATGCATCCAAAATGCAAACGCAATGCAACACCACGAAACAATTGCCAATAGCCATAAATATGCACGGGTATAACAATGTCCATTTTGTGGCCTGTATTGTGGATGCCACCCACCAACCATTTTCTACTATTGCACGCTGCTCTGCAGCTGTAAATGAAAATTGCGCGTAACGCATTTTGATTGCACTTGAGTGCGAGCATAAAAATGCGCATTATATAAATTCGCTCTTTAAGTGCTGACCAGTTGTTGTGCTGTTGCACTTGTTTGTTGTTGTTGTTGAAGTTGTAATGTGCTTGTATCTACATATACATGTAGGTATGTGTAAGTGCCAGGCTTATGTATATCTGCCTCTCACTTTCTCACTCTACATTTTCTCTCTCTCGCGATTCTTTTACTGGCTGCACGCACGTAATTGTTTTGCGCACATTTCCGTTTCTGCTGCGTTGCACTTGAATGACTTTAATTTTGCGCTATTTTTATTTGCAGTCTTGTTGCCTTTGTGTCAAGCTGAATAATTGAGCAATTGTGTTTTGTATGCACCAACCAACACAAATTGCAGTGCATTTTTAAATACCCAAAATGAAGATATTAAATACAGAATTTAATTGTACACAAGAATACAATTATGTAAATCCACATTAAACATTATGCTAGTTTATTACAGTAACTAATCGGTTTACTTTTCCTCAGTTTCTATATCTGAAAATTTCAGTAAAAACATTACTGATTAGTTAGTAGAAATATACCCTTAAAGGGCTTTCGCAATAGCCCGGCAAAGCTGTGAAATATCTTGAGGTAATATGTACACTCATGAATGGAAGTTCATCAAGATACAATGAAAAATTTGATTCTTTAAGTCTTAATTGTGTAATGGAGGTTATTCAATCTCTTTAGATATTGGTGTTAGATATATTTTGAGTGTAGATCTATTTCAAAACATTATGTTTGTTATTTACCAAGAATCCAGTTTTTATATGAACCCTTTTGAATCTTTTTAAGATTCCTTCGTTTAAAAAAAAATCATTTATTATGTATTTTGTAACCTTTAACAATCTTGGGGTCACCCGTAAACTTTGCACCGACAAAACCTAAAATTTCCTACAAAAATTAAAATGCAAGTTTAAGGTTTGTTTCCGTAACGACTAGGGAAGGCTAAAATTTATACCAGGAAAATATGATACTACAGTGGCTACCAATCAAAAACGACTTTCAAAACTTCACATATAAAATGTGGGTTTCACAAAGTAGTTTATTATCGGGTTAGTAAAATACAAGTTTGACTTCATATGCATTAAATAAAATAATGGTAAGGGAGAAGCCCTAGTCTTGGACACCCCTTTGGATTTTGTGACATAAGACTGTCCAAAATCAACGTACAGCTTATCTGTTAGTATCGTTGAAAAGCTTGTTCAATTGCGCATCGATTGGTATAAGGCATTATACACATTTCATTCATGTTTAATGATATATTTCACATTTAATGAAAAAACTCAAAATCACGATTTTCAAAAAAGTGCCCCGAAGTTGGACACCCCCTTTTATCTTGTGAAAATGCAGCCAATAAAATAAAATAAAATGCCAAATCATTGTTTTTATGTAAGATTTTGTTTTTTATGCAATTAAACAATGAAAATCAAACGAATTCGTTATTTTATTAATTATTATTACTCGTAATGAGCAGTATCGCAAGTAATGCATCGATATATCGATTGATGTATCGATCTATGCATCGCATGCTCATCATTGCTCACATACCTTATTAATATGGCGCGAAATATGTAAACAAACTAATTATTCTTTTTTTTTTTGGGTTTTTTTCATCAAAACCATTTATTATGAAATTATTTATTCAATTAACTATGAAATTCAACTTAAAGTTTCTTTATTTGGTTTTTTTCATTTAAACCATAAAATTTCAATTTCCATATCTTGTTGCGCGCTCATTTTGATACATTTATATGAAGATGACACGATCATCGATACAATTGAATGAAACTATCGATTACAATTAATCGTGTTCAATTGTGAAACATCAACAGTGTCCAGATTAGAAGAAAGCACGGTTTTAACATTTTTGAATGTAAAACCCAAAATATTGAGAAAAAAAAATGTTTGATTGCAGAATATGAAAGAGCATGATGAAACGAATAAGAAAAAATTTATTAACCTTTGTTGAATCATGGAATAATTCAATTACATAAGCGTTGAAATTTTAAAAAGTTTAGGTCGGAATATCGGTATTTTAATTTTTGTCTCTGAATTAGCCAAAACTAGGTATTAACACCTGTAGACCTTGTCAAAAGAAAGCCGGCACTGAAAGCTATCTGTCACAGTAATTAGACCGCGCTAGCATCAAAACTCGCAAAATAAAGGGGGGTGTCCGACTTCTGTACAGTGTCCGAGATTGGGGCTTCTCCCTTATACATAAAATTCAAGATTCTCTTCAATTCACCGACTGCCATTATTCTTAGATTCGTGTGACCAGCTGACACAGTATATTGCCTTAAAAGTTTACTCTGACATATTACTTAAAACTATCTCCATCAACACCCAGCTCTGCCAACCTATCTCAATCCTACAAAAATAAGCATTCAGATCCATGGATAAGATATTACAGACTGTTATTTTGGTCTCGATATCTTTAATGTACATACATCGGTTTCCTGCAACTTTATGTAAGATAAGTTATCAGTTTCGTTGAAAATAAACAACTCAAAGCAGCAGTTATTTCAGTTTAATTTCATAAGTTGCCTCTGAGCCGCGCTTAGGATACGAACTGTGAACGGCTTAAGCTCCATAAAATGGTCTGCTTACACGCATATGCATTTTTCTTTTTCTATTTATTTATTTCTTTATTTTTTCTCTGTTGCGTGCTTGTGTGTGTTTGCGCGTGACCTGTTTGCTTGGTTGCCTGGCGGGCTGCAATGAATCCCTGCCAAGTTCTTAGCAACGCACAAAGGGAGCAAAAAAGAAACGAATTATTCAAGAAACTTGCAAGTTGCTAAAGTTTTTCAATTTAAGCCAGTGCCATCCACCTACTATTCTCATGTAACCACCCAACGGCTCGTGTTGCATGCTGTGTGTATGTATGTGAGTGTGCGTGTGTGTGTGTGCGTTTGTGACGCTTGTTAATTTACTACTTAAAAGTACAATGGCAATTGAATTATTTCGTGTCATTGCCTGCCTGTCGCGACAAGTTGCGTTGAACTTGAGTCTCAGCCCGATTTTAATTGAAACATAAGCAATCCAAGTGTTTGTGTGTAAGTGGACTGACCTTAATTTAAATGGCCAAAACGTCAACAGCTCATTAAGTTTACGGTTATGCCCAAAACTATTTCACAAAATATTTAAGACGTCATTTTGTTGAGCTCAGTCCTCCTTATTGCCAGTTCCCCAATGTCTGTGTCTGTGTGTGGTTGTGTGTAAAGTGAAATGGTGGCAGTTATAATAAAAATAAAAACCATTCTCGGTGTTTATTTAAGTTGCGAAATTGTACAAATTTTCGTAAATTGTTTTGTGCTCTGCACATGTTTGTTTTTTTTTTTTTTTGTTCGGCCGGCCACAGCCAAAACGAAAGTTTCCAAACACACACACACACACACACACACACACACACAGTTACCTAGAATATATGTATAGTAATATTTACCACAACTACAGTGCTTTTTTCTATTATTATATTGTTTTTTCTTCCGTGACTGCAGCAAAGTTTTAGTTTGGCAATTTTGCTTTTCCGTTCGTTCCGTGGCGTTTTTTTTTTCTGTTTCTTTTAAATTTTTTGTTTTGTGTGTAGTCTAGTTTTGTAGACTGCGTAGACTTTTTTGTTGCTTCTGCTCGTTTTGTGCTTTGTTAGTTCCGTTTCCGTCCGCACCACCTACAACACAACACAACACAACTACGTGAACCCATCGCTCAGCGTTCCATTTAGATCGTTGGCTCGCTGGCGGTGGCTCGTTTTTATTTCATGTGGTGTGTTGTCAACTTATTTCAGGATTCAGTGATTTATTTTCTAAACAATTAAAGAAAAACAAAAAAAGGCCAGCAGGAGATACATGGATACGTGGATGTGCCACAGCAAGAGGTGCAGCTTTATGAATTTTTCCGTTGAATTATTTAAAGGAAAACGCTGGATAACAGTTTGCAGTTGCGCCAGTTGCGTCCAACAAATTTCGCCCGAAAACTTGCTACTAGAAATAGAAAAAAATGTTTGGTAAATGGCAACACATTTGTGCGTTGCCACAGCAGTGGACAGAATTGGGCAACGCTGGTAGATATACAAAAAAATAAAAATATTTAATAATAAAAATATGTAGCCTGGATTACAGGTAAGAAACACAATATTTGCAGCTGTTGTTGGCTGTGAAACATTAAAGTTACGCTGACAGTTGTTTTTAAAGCTTAACTGGCTGAGGCAAACAATTCTTGTCTAATTTTACAAAGTTTTTGAATATGAAACTCTAAAATTTTGTAGCTTGAGCGAAATTTTGTAAAGCATGTCTAATAAAGCGCTATGAAGGCACTGTTAGGCATAGCGTCATATCTCCGACGACATATCTCCGCCCAGTACATTTTGCTGGCGGAGATATGTCGTGTTTTTTGCGGCGGAGATATGACGTTTTGAGACGACATATCTCCGCTCGGAAATATGACGCTACAAAACGACATATCTCCGCCAAGAAAAAAACGTCATATCTCCGCTCGGAGATATGTCGTCTCAAAACGTCATATCTCTGAGCGGAGATATGTCGTTTGTGAAACGGCGGAGATATGACGTCGGAGATATGTCGCGACCCCCACTGTTACTAATGGGAAATTAATTTCTCTTTTTTTACTGTAGGTTTTTTTTTTGTTTTCAGTCAACTGGCGCATAAATCGTGGCAGACATTTCATTAAACTAGCGTCGGGTGCTGTCATAGCGCATCTCTGCTCATAAATAAATATACACCAACCTGTACACTCACCCTTACACACACAGGAACGCACTATAAACAACCAGCCAGACACAGGTATAACGTATATTTACCTATAAAGTCATGTAATCGTCTTTATAATTTCGCCAAGACAAACCCACCCAGCTGGCATAATATTTAACACGGCACTGTGAACAATAAAGCACATCAGCCGGGGCACACAAACACATATGCAACGTATACACATACGTGACACAACCACGCGGAACACTTTTTGCTGCAATTCTTCAAGAAAAACTACTGATATTATGCGCATTTATCAAAGTAAAAGGAGAGCTGCGGGCTGAGGCGCGGCAAAAGACGACCGGCGACAACAGAAACTGGTGCAAGTGAAAGCACACACACACACACACGTATGGGGAACGTGCATGTAATTTTGTGTCAGAAATTGCAAAATTCACACACACACACAAATAATGGCAAGGCGCTGGAGCTGAAAGTGTTACTCCCAAAGTAGGAGTCGTAATCGTGGCAGCAAAAAAAGAAAATAAAAGAACAAGAAGAAGATGACGAAGCAATGTAATTCTCGCGTGGTAAATAAATCAGTGCAGTTGCACATTTGCTATTGTTGCAAAGTCTCTGCGGCGTATACTTGATATTTTGCGTCTGATTTCATTTTCATTTTGGTTTTTGCATTTTGAGCTTTTGCATTTTGCACGAAATAATCTTGGCTGGCATGGTTTATGGAAACGGTCGACATTGCGTATACGTCATAAATGCATTAAATTAATTTATATTTTCATTTCCTTAGCCTATTTTGATTGATTGTTTTCACTTTGCGGTAAAAGCTTTATGCCAAGTTTTCGGGAATCAGCAACTCTTCATGCGTAGTCAGAGCTGCCAGAGAAATACATTTGAACTTACAATGTGTCAGAGCTGAAAGCACCATTAATATATGCCACACTACATTTGTATGTGTGTTGGTGGGTGTGTCTGTGCGTGGAGTGCCTAGATTATGCTACGCTTTTTGGCCAATCGCCGCATATACTTATATTTATGACGGCAGAGGCTAAAAGTTTGCCAATGCATAAATATATGTATATTTTCCACACGCCCAGCGCGGAGGAAGAAAGAGATAATAATGTTCGGAATTTACGATAAGCGCCTTGCCCGCTGGATTTCTTTTATTTTATATTGTTATGTTCTTTTTCTCGCTCAACATTTTCAAGGACAATACGCAGGCCGTCCGCATAATGTGAACCGGTTGCCATTAAAAAGGGTCCAGCAAACTGCCCGAACTTGAACCCAGGCGGCGCAACAAAGATTGTCCGGCCGCAAATGTTTCTCTTTCGTTTTCGATTAAGCGCCGGAAGTCCGTGGCAGTTGAATGTGGCCATGTCCGTGCTAAGAACGGCTGCTTTTGCCGCTTTTGGCCCTTCTGTGCGTGGTGGACATCATTGCCGCCATTAAGCCCTAATGACCGTAATAAATAATAATTTATTTCACCTGCAGGGCATGACAAAAATCCACTGCCTACCCTTCCACCCAACCACTGCCTTTGCATGCATGTGGATTTGTTTGAGTTTTCCCCCTCCTCCTTGACTCTTTGACGATCCGTTTGCCACACATAGAGAAAAAACCTTGTCAATCCTTTCAATTAACACTTTTATTCAAGAATTTTGGGCAATGGTTTTCGACTTATTTTGTAATTTTTAACTCAAAGTGAGCCATATCAAAATTCTATTTTGTTATGGAAACTTTAATTTACAAAATTTGAATTTTTTCGCTTTCAGCGAAATTCAAATTAATACCGAACATCTTGAGGAAGGGTTTGCTTTTTTGCTTCATAAGACGTGACAAGGGGATGGCGATAGTTTCACTGCCCTTCTTAAATCATACACCATTTGTTTGGAAACTAAGCTAGCTTTTGCTCTTCACAGTCAATTGACTTTTAAGCGAACTACCTCCACACCACTAAACTAAAATAAATTTATTATATAAGATAATTCAATTAAAAGAAACCAAAAATAAGTAAAAATGCAGTGCATTTTGTGGATATAATAAATTCAATAAAACAAAACATAGAAAGTATCTCTAATTACTTTAAATATATTGTCCTCCCAATTTTAAAATAATGTCGATATGTATTCAGAAGTAAACTAAAAATATATGTGACAATTTTCAAAACCAACAAATAAACTCAGAAAATAGACGGCACAATCACCAACTTCACAACTAATCATTACATGACAAAAAGCAGCGAAGAGCGAAAAACATTAAAAGATGGAAATTTATTCTATTTCAATTTTGCTCGAACAAAATATTACGAAATTTGCGGATTTTCCGTGCTTAAACACGAAAATAAATTCGTGCTCTGAAATGTTAATTTTAAGTTATAATTTTAGAGCATTCCCAACCTCGTTTCTAGTCACTGGAAATTCGAATTACTGAAGGCTTTAATTTGTAAGCGTCGACTAACGTTTAATTCAAACACGTAATGTTGTAATTTCTAGATTTAAAAATATGGAATTAAATATGGCCAGTATAAATTAAAGCTTAAAGCTTAAAATTTGTAATACAAGGTTTGGGTAGTGTGGCTCAAATCAAAGTTTTTCCACATTGATTTATATACGAATCATTTTAAATTCTATATTTAAATGCGATTCATTTTGAAATCAACAAATTTCTTATCTTATTAATAAACAAAAAATTTTGATGTAACGTTGTATATTTTTTCTGCGTGCACTAAAACAAAAGGTCGTTGTTGCATTCGGCAATATTAATTGTTTTTCTTTGGCCGGACAGCGTGTTCGTCGTTTTCTGAATTTAAGTGGCATTTTTATAGCCGCAGAGTCGCAAAGTACGTGCCAGAAGAGAACCCACAATCTTATCCAATTCAACAATCCCCGATTTTCAAAACTCGTTCGTTTAGACAAGCTAAAGGCGCGCTTCCTGCTGCTCTTTTTGTGTGTTTTTGGTAATAAGCAAAACACCAACTTTGCGGGTCGAATGTTGGCTTTGTCTGTGACTTTGGCTTCGGGCCTGGGCCTAATGCATGCTTATTATAATTTTGCTGCCATTAAAAAGATCCGGAAATTGGCTGTGCCCAAGTTTATGGAAGAGGGGAGGGAAACCAGTTGGTATAATGGTTCTTGTTGCGTGCAGGTGTTGAGCTGTTTTGGTGGCATTTAATTGCACGCCTTGGCCTTGCCTTAGTTGGCACCTCAGCATTTGGAAAATTAATTTTGATGTTCATTTGGCATGAGAAAAATCATGATATGAGTTACATTCTGCCTTAAGGCCATTAAATACCGAATGGTCAGGTTCAAAATCAATAAATGCCAAAAGCGTGTTACTTTAGGGCTTTCAAAATGTTAAAGTCAATGTACCCTTTAACTATACCAGAGTGTTTTTTAGGATATGTGAGTTTTTTATTATCTTTTGCTTAAATTGTTATTGTGAATACGATGTGCCTGAGACTGAGATATGATTATTATATAGAATTCTACTTTAAAATAAGTTACTAAAAAATTATTTTATTAAAACCAAAAATAATCTAATCAGTAATCTACTATGGGTAGCAGTGTCAAGGATATATTAATGTCAGCTAGTCCACAACAGTTATAAAGTGATTTTTGTCTACTTTTAATACCCTTTTTCATATAAAAAGATAAAAAGAACTGCACGAAAAAAGCAGAAAACTAAGGTGCTTAAGCGAGTCGGCTAAATGGATTTTGGCTCGCTTTTAGCTTAGCTGAAATGCGGCTAACGAAAAAATAAAATCAATAGACGAAGCGGTTGCCAACAATGGGTAACATATGCGGCCGGCCGCTTGCAATAAACATGGGCGTGAAAACCACAAAATTTTATGCAAACTCATAAAATGATTTTTACAGCGCGCACTCTGAAATATGCCCTGGGCTATTGTTATTGCTCTTGCTGCTCCTGTTTCTTGTTCGCTGTTCTGTGTTTGTTGTTGTTGTCGCTGGCAGCTTACACACACAGACAACAACCAACAAACAGACCCATAGATGTGCCACATAAAACTCCAAACAAAAACTGCAGTAAAACATGGCCCAGAGACTCGGGGTTTGTGTTTGACTTTGGGTTTTGGGTGTTATCGCCCCATGGCATCAATATTTTCTCTAAGGCGATTTCCGTGCCGGGCGAAATAAGCACAACGACAACAACAAAAACAGCGAAGCGGTTTAACAATTTTTTTACATACTTTTGTGTGCTGCAAACTCGCCAAACATGAAACACAACAAAAACGAAAAACCGTTTCGAAAGGGCAGCCAAATCAGTGGAAGACCATAAAGTGGCCTCCATATGCACTGCGGCTAAACTGAAGCTGTAGTTGAAATGCGCCTCAAAATAATAGAAATCGAAGTGCTCTCAATATATATGCATGTATATACGAATGTGTGTTTGATAGTTTATGTATAAGTGTGTGCACATTTGTGCGGCTGCAAAAGTTTTGGCCAGCATTTTGGGCTGACCTCAAAGGATTTGCGCCCGACTCGGACAAGAATCGGACAGTCGAGTGTTGAACTAATATTGAAGCACACATGCGAAGCTTAAGGATTCGATTTCGACTCGGATTTGCCTTTACTATTGGCAGCGCATGTTAAATGCTCCCCAAGCGACATAACTTTGTGCATTTCATGATGGCTATTATCTTTGTCCAATGTATCTACACTCTTGTATGTGTGTGTGTGTCTCTATATATGAGTGCGGGTATAAAAAAGGCGTTTGAGGCGTGACAGAGTAGGGTAGCGACAAAGAGGTCAGTAGTCGAAATAAGGTCAAACATAAGCGGAGAGGCCATGCAGAAGGAACCAAAGATTAAAAACGTTAAAGCTGGCTAATTGTTGTCATCATGATTTTTCTATTCATTTTATGAAGATTAAGAAAATATCATTTAATTCGAAATGTGCACTAAAATAAAGGAATGAGTAACGTTAATTTTTAAAATTCAGTTATATATTTTTAGCAAACCCTTAGTTATTTCTCCACACCAATTCAAGTTGCCCGTATCTATGCTAAATGACTTATCAAGATAATTAAATATGTGCTGTTACTTCTATTACAAAGACTTGAAAATTAATTATTGCTTGATTAGATAAGTAACATAAACTGATTTGGCAGTCAGATACATTACATTCATCATCCGGGCGCAGGCGTAGAACAAACATTAAGACGAAGACATCTGTGGTGACTGACAAAGCAATTTGTGGCGGACACATCAAAGCATATTCAAAGCCAGCTGTGCATGTGTGTGTGTGTGTGTGTCTGTGTGTGGAAGGCTGCTTGACTTGCCTATGTGTGCCAAGCCTATGACAGGAAAGCAGCTGTTGCGCCTGGCTTACTCCAGCTGGCATTCAAGTGCCAGTTTATTGGTGTTCTGATTGAAATTTGTAGAGTGTTTATGCAGAACTTTGAAGTTCAAGCGCGACGGCGGAGCCCGCACATGTGGAAAAGGCGCGCAAATCAATGGGTAGCTAAACTGTCAGATATTTGCATATTATTGATTGACTGACAAGAGGCCACATCCGCTATTGGCGCCTTTATTTGCTTGGGTAACAAGTTGAAGCAAAATGAAAATCAAATGCTCTTAACGAACAAAAAATAATAAGATAGCGAGAGTCGAAGCGTTGCGCATTCGAACTGTGTGACGCAATCCCCTTGATAGCTATAAAATGGGGGTGGATGTGTGTCCTGGCATGTTGAGATGTGGTGCTAAAATTAAGCAAATCCCAGCTATGCAATTCTTAAAAGCATGCAAGCATTTATGAGCCAAGAAGGTGGCTCGAGTGGTGCGATAAGCCGTAACACTCTTGAATGTTCCTTGAGCATGCATGCCAAAGTTCATCAAACTGCTGAACCCTCACATACATTTGAATTACTCTCACCTACGTGCGATTTTCTTAACAGCAGCATCCCCAGTTGCCAACAATCAATGCAAACTTTGCAAATTGCTTTTTCCTTTTGCATTGGAATTCGATGTAAATGCGACCTTTAAGGACTCGTATTTTCAAAATTTATAATTATTGCATTACAAAACAATAGCGTGAAGTTTTTGTTGGCATGCGATGCGCAAATAGTTTGTCCCAAATATCAAGAGTGCCAAGTCAGCTAACATTAGCGGCGAAATGCAGTTGGCATACAAATAAGGTAGAGAACAGCGTTAACTTCATTTCCATTGCCAATTTCAATTCTGACTCCGATACTGAAACTCCATTTTAATTTTCATTAACATGCTTATTACAAATGCAACATGCTCATATTGGATGACTAACACGAGAATGGTGGCAGGAAGGGAGTCAGTGAGAATGGTTTTTTACTGACTGCTAGAAAAGGAGAAAAAATATTACATTTCTGCTCGTCAGTGCCGCAACATTATTTTCTTCAGTTAATTGCGACTGGGATCATCAAGAGCACAATGGCAGGAGACAAACACACGAGGCGAGGAAGAGAGCTGACGGGGCACTGGCACAAAGCAAGAGTTTCATTTATAAAATAATGAGTTTCTGTCGAGGGCGCATGCAAAACAACGCTCAGCGCCAGAAGGGAAAGGGTAAGGGGTTGGCAGAAGTACAAATAAGTCGCACTATGACACAGTCAAAAAAAGTTAACTTTTGCTTTAATTATAAAGCTGACAAAACGCTCGGGACGAGCGCATGAAAATTGCGAGTGCGCTCTAAGAGGATTTTTTAAGCGGCAGTATGGAAGGGGTTAGCTATAGCAAAAGTCAGGCTAGGCACTTGTCAGAAACGAAAGCAAACACGATGCCCCTGCAGATATGCTAATCATTCTAAGCCCGGTGCCAGAACCGAGACGGGTAAGAGTGTGCCAGAGGTGGCCGAAAGGGATACGCAGCAAGAAACGGCAAGACGATTGACAGCGGACTCTGGGGCAACAAAGAGAAATTCTTTATGCCGTAAAAAACCAAAAAATATTCTGAAGAAGCTATTTTCATGCGGCACTAATCATGATAATTTCTAAGGGTCAGAGCAATAAAGTGCCTCCGGGACCCAGTGATGTTCTACGTTACGCATACGCCCTGCTGGCCTTTTGAATATTTTAATTAATTATGGGGCTGCAGTGCAAAAGCATCTAAACAAACCGGGAAGATAGCAGACATTTAAGCGATATTAAAACGAAATAAAATATATTGATGTATACGCATACATATATAAATTGTTAAGTCCTTAGTGCAAACAATCATCAAACTATTAGCCTTCTCTGAAAACTATAATGACAAATTTCTCATGCGCAAGCCAAACAAAAATACAATGTCGCTGTTTTAAGTCAGTTATGCTTTTATAACGGAAGTTAAATGTGTTTGTTTTGCTGTATTTTTGTGAACTTTTAGTATTAAGTTGTATTTTTATCTCCAACATTCTAGCGCACTTAAATTGGTTATTGCTATCTGGTTGCTTTTAATTTTAGCGTCTTATTTGCAAATTCCAAACGCTTCGATCGTTTCATGAGCTTTTAAATGTAATTGTGTTACATTATGCATATGTCTGCATGTGTGTGTGTGTGTGTGTGCGCCAGTGTGTACATACATACATAGTTATTTGCTCGCCATAAACACTGTTGGGGGCAATAAACGAATTGCCATTTCATTTGCAGTTTAAGTTTGCTCCGCCGTTCTAATGCCCATTTAGCATACGTGTATGGGTGTGTGTGCGTTTATGGTTTCTATATATATGTGGGTGTGTGTGTGTGTGTGTGTATGTGAAAATGTATTTTTTTGTGTGCATCGTAAATCTTGTTGACTTTTCAGCATTTTGCACAAAATTTATTTCCTTATTAAAACTTTTTTATTTGATTTAATTCGGAGCGCATGTGCAGGTTGACTCAATCTCCTCAGCTTTAGCGCCCGTTTTCAATCCCGGTTTCAACTGCTAGCTAACGTTTTGCATATGTGTGAGTTAACTGCACTCACGTACACACGAATACACTTACACGGACGCCCAATTTGTGATAAATGTAACGAGACTTTGAGTTGGTATTTGTAAAGCGTCTACCCTTAGCTCAAAGTCAAATAGTTTTTCGAAAAAGCATTCAACTTTATCGTGCGTTTCCTGAGAAATTAACATGCCCACCCATATGCCATCGCACCCCCAACCCCATTCCTTTGTAAATGTATGTTCTTGTGTGTGTGCTGGCGAGGTAAACGAACCAGCAGCGATAAAAATATCGTTTGTGAACTTTTCTTTCTCGTTTTTGCTCTCCCTTCTCCTCTCAACCACTCACGCACTCCAATATGGCCCTTTTTGCCACTTTTGGAACTGAGTTAATAACTCAAAGACTATGCGGTCGATTGTCAAAAAGTTCGTTGCTTAGGTACATGTATTTATGTCGATTAGGATAGCTTTTGACACAATGGGCGTGGCAACGCTTCTCCTTATTTCTAATATCGTAAGATTTTGTTTTCCAAGATATCTAAACCAAAACCAGTAATTCAAAGTTTTTTAACTCTTAAACTTTGTGCAACTGAGATCTCAGATCAATCAATTCAAAACACAGTGTTTGTTGATACATCTTGCGTGATTTGAAGATAATTCCCTAAAATGTTAACAAAATAGACCTGCAGTTCGATTGCTTTCGAATAATACAGTTTTTTAGATTCTTAATATGTTACATTAACGTTTGATCGATTCAAAACAAATTTTCCATCAACATTTTAGAAATCAGACCAAGTTGATAGACTGAATTGAGTTTCAGAAAATGGAAAATAGCGCCATAGTGCTCTTGTTCAATTTGTGTGTGTTTGTATGTATGTATGGATGACTAAACTTTTATTTTAGATTAAGTCAATTTGCCCCAGCCACGCAAGTGTTTTTCATTTGGCTGACTGGCCTTTTTATTAACAAGCTCGTTGCCTAGCCCGGAAAAGCTGCGCATCAAACTATACACGTGGCTGCCTGCCTGTTTTGGGGGCTGGTGTTCGATGATTACGACTATGCTACGTTTCGTTACGTATACGCAATGTGGTTTTGTTAAGGTCTCAACGGTTTAATCGGCAAAGTTAAATTTCGCTCTTTTGCAGCAGCCAACTTTGAAATGGCTTTGATTCTGGCCCAGCCGCATATTAACAATCGTGTATTTTTGTTTCACTTCGGTTTTCGATGATGCGCGCTAGAGAGTAATTTTTGGGCAGCAGCAAGTTTAAAGCACTTGCCATAAATTATGTTCGAAGCTGTCGGCACAGCCCTTTTCGACCTGATTGCTTGATTTATCCGCTATCTTTAGGCTAAAGACTTTATTGGAAAAGTTTGATTGGCTTGCTGCTGCCTTTTTTGCCTTTCTCTGTCCCGCATTCCTGCGATTACTCCATTTAACTATGGTTCTTACAATATGAAATAAAAAAATGTGGTTGAAAACTGATTGACGTCAACATCAGCTCTGGGACCATAAATCAAAAATGCATACGCCAAAAACGCCCAATTTTGAAATGTTTAAAAATTAATGGAGCTGCTCCAAGAGAACTCAATCAATAACAAATCCGCTCGCTTCACTGCTGGCCAAAAAAAAAGCGGCATACATATCGTGTATGTACATCGGTGTGCTTTTGGGCTTGTTAAACTTGCCAAAGTGCGTACCGTTTGTAGTTATTTGTAATTGCATTTTTAATGACCGCAGTTAAAACTGGTTGCATTCAGTTTGCATTACAGTTAAGTTTATTGGCTTATAGTTGTAATGGGCAAAAAATGTTGATATGCTATTGATAATGTATTAACGGCACTTAAACAAAACTCCAGCAAAGATTTCCATTCCATTTAAAGCGTCATCTTCAATAAACAAAATTAAACAGCAACATCATTCAGCATGGACATTAAATATTCACTGCTCATCCGATGTACACTACACATTTTTCTTTCTTAAAAATAAAATCAGAGTGTCAAGAAATATCTCTGTATTTGTGTGTGTGTGTTTGAGCGGATGAAGTTGGTTTACGAAAAATGCTTTTAATCATCGTTATCGAAACGACGATATGTAATAAATACAACATTAAGTGTGACACATACCTTCACTTGTAGATAAAAAGGAGAATAAAATTATAAAAAAAGAACATCAACAAATTAATGAAGGCAAGGTCTGCATCTGCACTCGAAGCAGAAGGGATGAGGAATGGGAGCTGCGGAATTGTTGAATTTATTATCCGTTGCATAAATCAACGTTTTAATTATGTGGCAGCCAGGCAGACTGCTCGCCAAAAAAAAAGAACATAAAAATGTTAATTACCTGCAGACAAGAGAAAACGGCGATATCGAAAATATGAGAAAGAAAAACTTCGGAGTTTTTGTTGCTATCAAAATGAGTTTAGTAAACAAATGTACAAACGAAACGCTGGATATAACCCAAAAAGCTGTTTTAATTAGAGATGCGCGAAAAATACAAAAATTTAACATCATATAACTGCAATCGGCGGCAAACCGAATGCCAAATGCCCTTGCAAAAAAGGGTCTACAGACTCACATCTTATACTAAAAATAACATATGAATGATTCTTTCAATATATATAAAAATATATAGTAGTGTGTAGTATGTTATATAAAGTATTTTCCTTTGGAATATAAGCACTTCTTGTGTGTAGGAGTTAATCAGTAGTAATGTCAACGTGTGATTACAGTTCTTGTACAAGTAATTAAAAAATATATTGAAAAACAAAACCATTATTAAGATGGTTATTGTTTAAGCAGTAATATACACTCTTGTTCACAACAGATCATTTAAATATGGTGTATATGGCTTTACCGTTTTTATTTAATTTTATTTATTTATTTTATTTTGTTTCTAATGTAAGTATTTTAGAACTTGTAAAACGTTTATTGACAAATTTCTGATCATATTTGAAATTCTGTTTTGAAAGTGTTTAAAGATAAGTTGTACGTGTTTTATCAAACTTTTTTGCAAGTGTATTGCTTATGCCGTCTAAGTAGTCTGAAGCTAGCTTTAGAAACAAATCTGCTGTTAAATATTTTAAATTCCGGCACAATTATAAACACCGCATCCAAGGATGCCATTGTGGAGAAGGGCCACCAGGTCTCTTTCCGCAACGGGACCATCCCCGTTAGTGGCCTTAAGAAGTCGACCGCCGGCCAAAATGCCCCCGCCCCCGCCCCAGTACCGGCACCCAAACCAGCAGAGGTGGTACCGTCCCCCTCACCAGAGGTGATACCCCCTCCCACTGCCTCGGAGGTGTGCCTGGATCTGGCGGACGACGAGGAGCTGGCGGACGTGACGCTCAGCCCAGAAATGCTGGAGGATGGGCTAGACGAGCAGGCGCCAATATCGTCGCAGGAGCTGGCTGCAGAGATGGAGGCAGAAAATGAAGCTGACGTGACGATGACGGGCAGCGACGATGGGGGCAACTCCGGGCCTTCATCGTCAGGAAGCGGAGCGGCGGTAAAGTGATGGTGACGCCTCTCGTCGCCACCACGGGGCTAGCCCAGATAAACCTCCATCGGGCTAAGTCGGCCTCGGCCGTCCTAGCCAGGATGTTTATCAAACAACATCTTGGGCTGGCCCTTGTACAGGAGCCATGGGTAAACGATGGCATCAAAGGCCCACAGAGATCCGAAACCTAGGACATGTATCATGGTAAGAAAAGGCATTAACTTTACTATTCTTTCAGAAATCCTTACTAGGGACTGCGTGCCCATTGCCGTTAAAGGCAAAGGAAGCGCCCCCCCTATAGTAGTGGTATCCGCCTACTTCGCGGGTGATGAGGCATGCCCTCCACCGGAAGTGGATAAGCTGGTGGATTACTGCAGGAGAGAGAAGCTGCCAATTTTAATCGGCTGCGATGCCAACGCGCCCAAATATGGGGCAGCAGCGACATCAACACACGGGGTGAGTGCCTCACTGACTTTATATTCAAGTATAATTTAGAAATTTTAAATGTCGGGTCAACACCGACATTCGTAACTAGAATAAGAGAGGAAGTTTTAGACATCACCCTGACCAGTCGGTCTTTACGGCCACATCTCAGAGAATGGCATGTCTCCTCAGAAGAATCTATGTCTGATCATAAGATCATCCTTTTTAAGCTTCAGTTTAATACGGAAAGTAACGTTACAACTCGCAACCCCAGAAAAACCAACTGGGAAAAGTTTAGGTCAACCCTAAAACTTAACCTAGCCTCCGAAAGTTTTGGAATAGCCAAACGCACAGGTGAGCTAAATAGAGTTGTTCGGAATTTAGGCAAATGCATCAGTAACGCATTTGAAGAAAGCTGCCCACTAGGCAAAACGCGCAGAGAAATAGATGCCCCATGGTGGAACGATAGTGTAGAGAGACTACGAACATCCACCCGTCATCTCTTCAACAGAGCCAAGAGTGACGGATCATGGGATAACTATCGGGAAAGCCTCACCTTGTACAGCAGGGAAATCCGAAAGGCTAAACGTAGGAACTATAGGGACTTCTGCGAAAGCATAGCTAGTACGACTGAAGGTGCACGGCTCCATAGAGCATTATCCAAACGGGCACCGGAGGCGAATCTAGCCCTGAAACGTAGGGACAACACCTTTACGACCAGTAACATGGACAAGCTAGAGCTTCTATTCGAGACGCACTTCCCAGGAAGTATTCCCTGTGGCCCATGCGAAACACTCGAAACGGAAGACAGACACAGACCGACTGCTCTAGACTGGGCACTAGCCAAGTCAGTAGTCACAATGGAGAAGACACAATGGGCAATTGGAACTTTCCAGCCCTATAAATCTCCCGGTCTGGACAGTATATCGCCAGTATTCCTTCAGCAGGGGCAGGACATACTCCTACCCACCCTGAGGAAAATACTAGTCAGTAGCCTAGCACTCGGTCATATACCGAGCACTTGGAGTAGAGCTAGGGTGGTCTTCATCCCCAAAGTAGGGAAGACAGATATCACCAACCCAAAGTCCTTCAGACCCATTAGCTTAACAACGTTTTTGTTGAAAACGTTGGAAAAGCTAGTGGATAACTACATTAGGAGTACTCTGTTGACACGGAGTACGCTGCAAGCTACGCAGCATGCATACAGAGCAGGCCGATCTACGGATACGGCACTTTATAAACTGCACCGCACTTTGCGTTCCGCAGTTTTAAACAAAGAAGTAGCAATATGTGCATTTTTAGATATTGAGGGCGCCTTTGACAACACCTCACACGATGCCGTCAAGGCTGCCCTAAATAGAAGGGGTCTGGACATGACAACTAGCAGATGGATCTCATCGCTACTCAGGTCCAGACAAGCTACGGCAACTATACAAGATAGTACCGTAACAGTGACAACCAAAAGAGGCTGTCCACAAGGGGGGGTTTTATCACCGCTCTTATGGAGTATCTTAGTAGACGAATTGTTAAGTAGACTTGCCAGCAGGGGTATCCAATGCCAGGGCTATGCCGATGACATTGTGATAATAGCGCGGGGCAAGTATGAGGAAATTCTGTGTGAAATTATCCAACTGGGACTTAGGATCACGTATGACTGGTGTAGTGAGGTTGGACTCAACCTAAACCCTACAAAAACCGTCATAGTTCCGTTCACCAGGAGGTATAAGTTGCAGAGGATGAGAGATATTAGGCTCGCGGGGAGTCGAATAGTAACAAGCAGGGAAGTCAAATACCTTGGGGTCACATTTGACAGTAAATTGAACTTTGGGACCCATATTCAGAATACGATTCTAAAGTGCTGCAGAGCACTCTACACACGTCGTAGAATAGCGGGGAAATCATGGGGAACCTCTCCAAAAATTTTGAGATGGCTATACCTCATGGTAGTAAGGCTCATGCTCACATACGGAGCAATTGCATGGGGGGACAAGGCACAGCAAATCACTGTGCAGAGGCAATTACATAAATTGCAAAGAATGGCCTGTGTAGGAATCACTGGAGCGATGAGGACCTGTCCCACATCAGCGCTAGAGGTTCTGTTGGGGATTACCCCACTCCATCACACAATTAGGCTACAGCAGAAAGCTGCATTATTAAGAATGTCGGTCGAGGGAGTTGGCAAGGAGCATATTCTGAGTCAACTAGATGCAGATATGCTGTCAGGTGAGCTTCCCCTATTGGCACAGCCTAGGGACGAAATGAAAGCCGAACACATGTTCGAGCAAAAATTTCAAGTTCACCTGAGCAGCAAAAGGGAGTGGACATCTCTTGAAGAGGTCCACCAAATAAAATCCTACACCATCAAATGGTACACCGATGGATCCCTTACCAACCAAGGCTCCGGTCTTGGAGTGGTAGGCCCTCGGCTAAAATACCATGAGTCCCTAGGTAAGCACACCAGCATCTTCCAGGCTGAGGTATGTGCAATAGGGAGGTGTGTGGACTTTAATCTGAAGCGTAACTATCGGAATAGGGATATAGCTATATTATCAGATAGTCAAGCAGCCATTATGGCACTCAGCAAGATCGAAATTAGGTCGAAGGTAGTTCGCGAGGTGCGAACCAAGCTAAACACTCTGGGACTACATAATAGGCTAACCCTAAGATGGGTCCCAGGACATGTTAACATAGCTGGGAACGAAGAGGCAGACGGCCCGAGCCGTACTGTGGGATAGGAAGAAGCACAATACGGCAGGAACTTAGGAGTGAAGAGAAACTCTTGCGCGAAATGAGCTGGGCGCAGTCCCCAGGACTCAGACAAGCCAAGTGTCTTCTTGGAACTTACAATCTGAAAAGATTCAAGCAGATTATAAACATGGGAAAGAATAGACTCAGGATAATCACCGGTCTTTTGACAGGACACTGCAGACTAAGGGGTCACCTAGCCAAGCTAGGAATCGCCAGTAATGATACATGCAGATTCTGCGATATGGAAAGGGAATCCTCCTTGCATATCATAGCAGAATGTGTAGCCTTAGTGGGGAAGAGAAGCAGGTTTCTAGGAAAACATGTCATTCAGCTCACTGACCTGAAGACCATCGATCCAGTAAATATACTTGCCTTCGTACAAGGACTGGGTCTGATGGAAGAGCTTTAAGCCAAGAAGGGGGCACAATAGATCTTTTAGGTCGCAGTGCACTTCACCCCAATTATAATAATAATAATAATAATAAACACCGCTGGCATATGCAATTGAATGTCTCCTTAGCCTTGTTCTTGGCAAGTTGGCTTTCGGGCTGCGGTTGCCCCCAACAGCACAGCACAAGCTTGTTGGTTTATTGTACTTGTGTTTGCTTACGACCTCTTTGTTGCTAATACCCAGCAAGCCAATCTCGGAGCGCTCCAAATTATGTGTCTGGAAAGAGCTGAGCTTAAGATGGTTTATAGAGCAATCACATAAATTTGAGGGTTTCTCCAAGAAAGGTCTAAAAAAAACAACATCAATCTGAGCATTTTCGGCGTTGAAGAAAGCATGTAACAAAGCTTTACAAAAGATAAGTTAAAGTTATAATATGGGGGTCAGACTATATGCGCTGTATATGTTTCATAAAAGATTCTGATTAGACTTGCGAATAAAGTAAGACCGTTTTCATAGAAAAATACGTTCATTTCAGAAATTTCTTGTGCTCATTATACCGTTTTTATTAGAGAATTTTATCCTAGAAGTCTCGTAACAACTCTAAAACTATCTTGAATATTTCTTATTTTATATCAAAACGTTATTGATATTAGAATTATAATAATACTTTAACGAGCTTGATAATATAATAGGTATCTAAAATTCTTATTTTAAAATTCTTGATTCAGCTTTTCCACTTTAATTACATTTGTACACAGAAAAAATAAATTAAAGACTTTTGTACGTATGCATTAAACTGACAATCAGAATACCAAAAATTTCCAGATCTTTAGTGAACTTGAATCAAGAGTTTGCCCCAGAAATACTGAAATTCAGTTCGAATATTCTTGATTACGAGTCGTGGGTTCAAATCCCACGAGAGAATTTTTTACAAAATGTTTATGCTCGATACGGGAGGAAAAAAGTATATTTGGTTTGTGCAATGTCCGTCATGGTGTGTCCGTCTGTATGAACGCAACTCTTTTCGACAGGGACAAATAAAATGTCAAGTATGTGCGATCTAAAGAGTTATGAATGTTTCCAGCTTGACTGAAATGACATCGAAAAGTTTTGACATAGTGTTGAAATTCTTGATTTTTTTCCCGGGGTTGCAAGCTGCTTACAACCGGTAGGTAATAAGGCTAGCTGGCATTTTGGTACTCTCTTACAGTTTTGTGCTTTCATTTCATGATTTTTACAACGCTTAATTTGGCTAAGCAAATACTTACTTGGCACAAATTGTCGCCTTGGCTGGCAGCTGCTTAGAACGTATTTTCCGGCTATTTTCAATAAAGAAAACATTTTATGGCATTTTTGTGGTGCTTTGGGTTTATCGATAGTGTCTAGTGTCTAATGTATCCATTATACGTTTAAACATGCATTTAATGTCTTTTGTACGCGTTAATGACAGCTTCGGCATACATTTATTTATTTGTATTCATAAATACACGGGCGACAGTTGTGCGTATAAATCATACGCCCTGTGAGCCACATAAATCAACATGAATGTCACTATCTCAAACTTAAGCCCTATATTCCTTATACCTTAATATCCAAAACAACAAATCTATTTGCTTTGCACTTATGTAAGTCATCTACGACACGGCTGAACGACTTTCCATATTAGACTTTAAGTGCTCAACTTCGTTTCTTTTTCTAATCGGACTGCACATGATTGAAGCCTTTTGAAGTGTTTGTGTGGCCTTTGTGCTACGTTACTTGTAGCCTTGCAGTTGGCACATTAATACAAGCAACGCAACAAGATTTATGGCGCGCAGCCCAACCAAAAAGAAACACACCGGAAAAACAAGTTGCTGTCCTAAACTGAACAAAGTCATATAAATAATAGGTCAGTGACAGCTGCCGCCTGCTGAGACCACCGTACCCTCAATTGCTTAACCAGCCAACCCTTCAATACAAATTTCACTTGCTTAAAATATGCGCCTGCCACTTGCAAACCGCTCCAAAAACGTATTAGGTATGTTATTAGGCCCAACTTCGAAGTTAATACTATATATCTAGGTCTATGTAACGACTGTAGGCAGCTTGATTATCCCGACAAATTGAGGTTCTATGACCGCTTTTTGCCATATAATGTGCACGCATTTGCGCCAGTCAATATTTTCCCTTTTTCTTTTTATTATACCCTGCAGCCATAAAAATGGTTATGCGCCGAGTATAAATTAGTTGAAATATGTGTAAACAGGGACATAAATAACACACGAGATACCTCGGATAAAGATAAAAAACTTTACTTCATTTAATCAATATTGCATTTTTATTTATAAGGGTTTTAACTATTTATTTCTAACCGTGATTTAAGAAAATATTAAGAAAAGTTTCGTTTATAGGACATCTTTTAGTCAAACTCAATTGTCAATTTCTATACATTTTTTGTTTTGTGATTTGCTGCATGCCATCACGTTTTTGCGAGGGGACATCACACAAAAAAAAAAAAAAATGGAAATGAAAAAACAACAAATTTAAAAGCAGACAGAAAATTATGCGTATAATTAATCTATTGGCATTAATTGCACCAAGCGAGGGCTGCACAAAACCCACAAAGCGTACGTCATTAAATGAAAAGAAAGCTTGAATTTATTTTCACGCTCAGCCGGCGATATAAACTAACCAAGCATCAGCCCCCTCTCATCCAGTTCAGAGAGCCCTCAGCGTTTTTCAGTTGAGTTTTCTGCTTGTATGTCATTCGAGGCCAGTGAAGCTTGGCAACCAAATATAAATCTGCGGCAAGGACAACGCGGCTTATTGAGAGATCCAGCGATGGCTGGCTTGAGGCAGATTGGCCCAACTAAATTGTGCGCCTTAAATGCGCTTTTAAAGCTGTCAGACACAACTCTGATGAACTGCTGTCTGAGCAACCGACAGACTGACAGTCGTTGTGTGTAATTAATTGCTGACCAAGTTGAGCAGCAGTCAAACAGGCAACACATTCCCATGCAGCCAGGTGCTCTAGCTGCCAGGTCAGAGGCTGGAGCTGAAGCTGAGGCTGAGGCTGAGGCCAGGCAAGAAAAACGATTGCACAATTTATAAAAGTCAACACTTAAGCACGTTTCAGCATTTGAGGGAGACGCGGAAAGAAAGAGAACTACGCCGACGCCACAGCACCTGGTTGTGTGAGAGGTTCACTTCATTTTATTATCAAGCGTATTTCTGCTCGTAATTGTTTTGACGTCACTCTTGCAAATTGTCCTTTTTTCGTTGTTGTAGTTGTAGTCGTTACTTTTTATCTGCACCAGGGCCATGTCATGACCCGCTGAATTTTGTTTAGGTTTTCTTTCGTTTTATTTTGTTTATTCATTTTGCTCAACTAGTTCATTAACCAAAGCCATTGCAATTAATTGCTAAATGCCATAGCTAATGGCACATAGACACACAAACGTTCACAAACGTAGGGAGTTCTCTTTGCTGCAAATGACCGTGCAGCACGCGCACATTTCCGACCACATGGCGTATGCGCAATGTTCCCAACAATTTGTCCCAAGCCACCGACTGATACAATTAATAACGATATCTGCCTTTACCAATCATGATTTAGCGTAGCTCAGCAACAGTTTTGTACTAACGCGCTCAGAATTTAAACTCGGATTGCATTGGATATGTAAAATGGATACAGACAAGCGACTTTTGACTTACCCCTTGCACAGCAAACAGTGTTCACCAGTTAACAATCTGTAAATAAAAACGAGACATTGTGAAAAATTAGAACGTCAAAAGAAAACTCTGAAAAGCTTTGGGAAGTGTAAAAAAGAAAACACTGACAGAGAATTGCTCTGTTTTCAACGAGAATTGGAAAAATATTAAACAGATATTTTCCTGTACCGAAACAGTAACAGGAAGACCAAGCGATAAGAAAGTCCATAAAACATCTCCTTGAAAGTGATAGCAACGTTAAAAAAAATATTAGTATAATCCATCTTTCTAAGAAATGGGAGATGAATGTATCATGGTTTCTTTAAATAGCATGGTTTTTTTCTCTCTCTTGAGGTATATTCAAAATTTTTTGTATCGAATGTCATGGGAACAAGAAAATATTTGGTTACAGTATTTCACCACAATCTTAATTATTTTTGATACTCTGATACCGAAGGTAAAGAGTATATTGCATTTGTGCAATTTTGTCTGTCCGTCTGTCTGTTCGTCCGTCTGTCCGTACTGAGGCACCCTCAAAGCTATGGACTTGAAGCTCTGCAAATATCTTGCCGTTCGTCAGACAAAGGTTCGAAACTGGGGCGCTATTCCCACTGGGAAATCAAAATTAAGTCGATGAGGTGCTACTCGATTAAATACAAATGTTTCCCACACTTGACCTTATATTAAACCCAAACGAATATTTTTAATAAATATTATTAAAAGAAAATTTCATGGTTACACAAATCGACTGAGGGACGTTGCCCGAATTCAGTTCATTTTCTATTCAATTGGTAAGGGTTCTTCGAAAGTGTCCGGTGCCTGCGGCAGCGTTCTTTGTTGTCTGTCTGCTAAGGTGGGCGTTTTTGCTGTGCCCTCACATGCAAAACCAAATAGTGACACAAACAAACGTATAGATATACACTCATAGACTCACAGCACACATGCGCGCGTTGAACATTGGCATTTAACTATGGGCAAGAAAGAGCAGCGGGAGAACCCGTTTGTTGATTGCCGCCTGCTGAGTCAGCGAAGTTACTAAAAGCAACAGCAGCAGAAGCAGCGAATCCACATCAGCATCAGATCGCATGCTATTGACTCTTGAGACTGGAATCTGTTTTTGAAACAGAGTCTGAATCAAAATCTGTTTTGTGCATTTGCCTTTGGGGCTTAAGTGCAATCAATACTGTCGAAGTCACTGTGCTCTCAGTGTCTAAATCAACGTCACGCCCTCAACATGGCCATCACTGCCAACATCACCGTCACTGTCAACGTTATCAACCGTTCTAACCCTCCATTCATCATCGTTAAGAAATTTGAATGGAGTTTTGCATTGTCATCTGATTTGAAGTCTGCGCATGAAGCGTTAACCCTTCTGTTAGTTATTTAAACAAATTCTCGGGGATGCTAGCATAAAACCTTATTAAATGAGTGCATATTATTATACATAAGCATTTTCTATATCTTCTCAGCTAATATTTCAATTAATTATTGGAAATATTCTAAGTAACACAAAAAAAAATATATATATAATTTCTGCAAAAGCAATATATAAATAATTCTTGCCTTTAACAAATAATTAAAATGGGACGAAGCTGGCAAAATCTGAAAAAGTAATTATTTGAAAGAGGCCTCAGCCCCCCATTGATGTACAAATGGCACTTGGGGAAAGCCAAAGTTTTGCAGCGAATTAAAATTAATGAAAATAAATTTTCCAAATTGTTTTGGCAAACCCTTTTTTGTTCTTGTTGTTCTTGTTCGAACAGCGGCCGAGTTTACTTTCGAAAATGATTCAAGTATAATAAAGCAACGCGAAAGAAAGAAGGGTCCTGCCAGCTGCCAATTGAAGCGCTTAGATTCAGTCTCTGAGACGAAGGCCGTTGCTTTAAGGTGAGGTTGGGGCATTGACTTGGCACATGAAAACACTTAAGAAATGTATTTCTTGTTCGCAATCTTGTATTTGAGGTTAGTTTTTGGGCTCAGGAAATGCTGCTTGACCTTTCCCAATTTTCTCTTTCACTCTGTGTTTATTTTTGCTATTGTTGCAAAACTCTTTCTTTGCTATCTTCAAACTCATTTTCCAACGTACTAGCTAAATTAAATATTCGACTAAGCAATGGGTAAGCGGACTTAATAAGCTACTTAAAAATTATAAATCCGTTAACAAAGTGCATGGAATATTTTTTTAAAGACTGCAATATGGAATACAGCACATAGTATTTGGACAGCAACTGCACAAATTATCTTTGATGCTTATCTTCAACAGAATTACTACACATACATAAATAAAGCTGGCTTTTACATATGTTTTTTGATATAAAAGTAATTTATTGTGCTATCGCACTAATATTACGAACATTTGGTTGCTTTGTTGTAGTCCTTAAGGTCTTAAACGGCTGTAGAAGATCAACGTTTTGTCAAGAAACTAGGTCGAACGCATTATTGATCAATTGCATTTGCCTCTTATTCATAATTATACGTGTTATGTTTTTCATTTTTACAGTGCATTTTACCACCATTTACCATTCAATGTAGGCCCTGGTGCTCCTCAATGTTCGAAATATGAGTAGTAAGTTGTTAAATATAATAAACACATTATTTTTTAAAGGTAGATTTGGTAAAAATTATGATTTTTACGAAGATTGCGTTGGAGGTGATATTATTTCTTTTTATTTACAAACACACAAATATAAAAAAATGTTTCAATTATTGTATCAATAAAACCTTATTCATTACGTTTAGGGACAGCGCTAAGCATTAAAAAAATACTCACGATGTTTGTTTTTTCAACTGTAAGAAAAAGTTGCTGGGCTATGCTAATAACTTTTTCGCAACTGTATGTATGGGTAAGTGTATTAAACGCGTGTTGGTGGGCAATGAGCTTATATGAAATTGATCTTTTGACTTTACCCTATAAGATCTGATTTTAACATATATATGGAAATAAAAATATACAAATATAAGATATAATCGGTCTACCCTTACAAATAATTTTGTAATGTCTAGCTTAAAATTCAACCGAAACTAAAGACTATATTGTCAAATTCAATTTAATTTAATTAAATGTAATATAACGTATTAAAAATACATGTTTTTTAACTCATGTACCTCGGGGAGGTTGAAAAAAAAAACCGAAGATGCAGGGTTTCAAAATCAACGACGGTCTGCAAAATAGATCTTAACAATTACGTGCGATCTCCTAAAAATGTTCACAGCATATTTATTGAAAGACCCTAATAGTTTTCTTAAAACAAAAAAGGTACAATAAACACTTTCTGTAAGTACAAATGCAGACATGCAATGAATTTACGTGCATTTTAGAAAGTTTAAGTTTGAATATGTAATATAAGTTTGGCTTTAAATCATTGGTTAATGGTATCTTCCACTTAAGCTTTCTGGGCCAGAGCATTCTAACATGGTTTTCATGAGTTTTTAATGCGACTGTTGCCAAAAATTCAGTTCTATTTGCTTATTTTATTCAGCCATTTACTACTAAGCCACGCCCCATCTCCAGCCGGCTACCCTTCCACTCTATTATCAACAAACACAATCTCTCGCCATGCTTTGGCTGTGTGGGTGTGTTAACTTTGCTTTTGTCCATGTGTAAGCCAGAACACACACAAACATATGCATAATTAATGGCCAGCTTTTGTGTCTATCCCACACCTAGATTTCATTTAGGCCATATTGAGCTTTGTGACCATATTGTTACTGTATTCTGGCAGCCTTTTGGGAGCTTAAGCATATGTTGGGCCGCCAAAGATTTTTTCACTGGTTGACATTTAAAACGCCTAATTAGCCGCGTACCCAATGCTGTGTAGTGTCATTGTCATTAAATTACTGGAGCGTGCGACGATTGCAGGAACAAACATCCGCATCACCATCGCAACCACCACCACACCAAAAGAAAGAAAGAGCGCTGGTCAAAAAGTGCTTATAATACCGAGCTGCAGATAAATTTAATTTATTCAAAATAGCACACAAACAAAAACACAATGTGCGGCAGCATGTCCTTGCCAAACTTGTGACCGCACACAAACATACACAGCTTCAACAATGTTTCGCCTACAGTGTGTGTTTGAGAGGGGTTGGAATGCCATCGGTCCAGCTTCTAATTTTCACGCATGAGCGAACTTTTGAGTATATTGTTATTTAAAAAAGGAGCAGCCCGTAACAGATCCTTGACCATTCGTATCAGTGGCATGCTCAATTTAATTTGAATTGCGCCAAATCACCGCACCACCCAGCCAACCATCGCCGTTGTCTATGTTATATTTTATTTATGTTGCATAAAGGTTAAAGGTTAGCACTGGATAACTACGGCTTGGGCTTAGAAATCGGCCATAAATAAGTGTACTTCCTGCATGAATTTTGGACAGCTCAAAATTATTATTATGGGCTAGTTCGCCCTATAATGGCTGTTAGGCCTCCCTCTCAGTATCTCAGTGTAAAGTTGATTGAACTTTATGAGCTCGGATTACCAAGCATTCCAAACTAAATGACAAGCTTTGCTCTTGGTTTAGATAGGAATGCTCTTTCTAAATAATGTGCCATACGTGTGACTGACAAGTTTATACTTTCATTTTTTTGTTACATAAATTTAACTAATACATACAGATTTCGAACTGAACTCGGCTATAAATTTGAAGTGACTGGAATTTTAAGGTTTTTTGGTGAAGTGTCTGCTAAGCTTAAAACAATATGAAAGCCTTTAAACCGCAAAGACTGCCGAGCCGTTGAAATGTGAGGCAAATTAAAATTAAAAATAAAGAAGGACGAACACTGTGTGTGCGTTGTTGTTGTGTCAGCATAGAGTTAGGTTCACATTTTATGTTCGTTTTTGTTTCGCTCGCTTCGAAAATGTTTGCATTATGAACACTTGGCTGCATGTTGCGCCCAGAACCAGAGCCAACGCTGAAAACGCTGAACAACTCGGCGTATGCTCAACATCGATTTTCAATGCACTATGTATGTGATAGTATGCGTATTTGTATATTTGCTAAGGTTGCTGATGGTATAATTTGATGTTTATTTTGTTGAAATGCTTTGCTTGTGAGTGCAATATTTATTAAACATAACAGTCATTTAATGAAATAATGTGTATTTCTCTAAGCTCTCCCACTGTCACTTTTCTAAGTGTCTTGCTTAAAGCCAGCACCGAAACGTGCAAGTAGAAACGGGCGCATTGAAGCTGTATCTCTGAATTGTGTTAAAAAAGTTTTTTTTGTCCAAACATTCAAACTGCAAACTACAAAAACAACAGTGCCTGGAGGGCTGAGGCAAAAGAGCGATTGAGTAAGCGACTGTGTGAGTGTGTGTGTGTGTGTGTGCACTTTGCTTAGCTAACTTTACTCAACATTACTTTAATTAACTTTACTGGGAGACATTGTGAAGGGGCTAAGGAAAAACTTAAGATTATTACCTCCGAGGCTTTAGATACCCATCAATATTTGTTTATTAGTCTTATATTTTGTTTGCTTTATGTAAATTTAAATCGGTGTACATATTTTTCATTAACATTCAATTAGTGTTGCAAGCTTGCATATTATCTGGCAACACTCATGTATATTATATCCTATCTTATATCGATAGCATATTTAATGTAAATGCTTTATGCTCGGTTTAAGATTGACTCTCATTAAATGATTCGACTGAACGCACGCGAAACTAACTTGCAGCGCTTATCCTTTAATTTTTGGATTTAACTTCAATGTAATAAGAGATATTATACTATCGATATATGATATGATGCAATTCATATAAATGTAGCCAGGCTTACAACATTTAAACTAATGACAACGACAAAGATTTGATCTTACTTCATACTGATGACATCATACGTAAGATTCTTTGTATATATATGAAGCAAGATTTGTATCGCCCAGCCAATAGATTTTTACACATCTAAAGAATCATGTACTCTAAAGCGGAAGTAAAAATGAAGCGCTTAACTAAGTGAACGGTAGTTAGAGGTTAATTAATATTGGACCAATATGAATAGATTAATACCATAAAATAAATAAATTCTGCATATTTAAGTATATATATCTATATTCTTAATCGATTCTCCATTAGGGTGTAAATAATACTTTGCTACAAAGACTTGTCTGAATTAATATACATATTTACACAAACAAACAACCTGCAAACGCTTTGTTTATATTCATTTGAAGACTAAAATGTTTGACAGTTGAGACGAAAATAATGAGTTTTTAATTGCATATTTGTACAAGCACTTTCTAAAGACATAAATTGTAAATCTTGATGTGTATAAACATCAGTTAATTAACATAAGCCTGTTTGAATGAACAAAGAAGGAAAATCACAGCAAAGGAATTTACTTTTAACATATGCAATTTAATTAAGAATGCAGGAGAATGCATGTTAAGTAGTTGACATAGTTTTTTAAAATTTATTATGTTTACACAGAGAAATAAAATCCGTTCTAGCTAGTGCAAAATCAAGAAAATCCGTTGACAATAACTGCCTAGGCACAAATTTTCTTGATATTCTTCTTAAATTAAGAACGGAGTTTTTAAGACCGAAAAGAACGAGATGTTCTTGAAACTCATCTTAATATGATAATATTATGATTGAACTTATGGCTGCTGTGGGGAGACACTTTAAGTATTTCACTATACACCTGTTTATTGTTTATAGTTAATATATGTTAATATATTAACTTGAATTCATTTGTTTATTTTTACCGATAACGAAACTTCAATAGCTTTGCCGAGATTCGAATCTGATTACCACGCGGAAGCCTTAGCCATTTTCGCTGTTGCCGGACTATTTTCGTTCGAAGTTAAGTTTAATGTTTACCAATCAAACTTCGGCTCAGCTTCGGGTGGTAAATGCGTTCATATTTTATGAACAGCGTTCTTAATTTGGTACAAATAGAACGAAATTGGTTCCACTTGTACCAAATTAAGAACCAATGTTCTTATAATGGACCAATAGCAACACACGGTTCTGAAATCAAGAACGTCTGTTCATAATTTAAGAACAAAATCAAAATTTAGAACATGTTTTAAGAATGCCGTTCGTATTTTAATACCAAAAAATTATGAACGAAAATTAAGAACATTTGTTCTCAGTGTTTGTTTCTCAGTATACGCTTAAATAAAAGCCTCAAGTAGAAAACTTAAAATTTTATCGAAAACTATAAAAACAAAAACAAGTCGAAACGTTGCAGTCGGACGGACACATAAGATTGATGCTGAAGTTTTATTTTATGTATACCATTGGCTTTTAACAAAGCAAAGTCTTAACACATGCCACAGGAAATGTGAAGTTTTTAACTGGGTTCTTTAAGTTGACTCTTCTCAATTTTCCCGTCCTGGTTAACCGTATAACTATGAATGAAGTATTATTTATAACTAATCTTCTTAACGGTGAAATCGACTTACCAGATTATTAAAGTCGAATAATGTTAATTATTCCAACTAGATCATCACATAACTTTTTACCCCTTAAACTTGATTGTTGCTCGAGATACTAGTATATTCATGAACCAATTCTTGTTATATGCTCTGACTTTGACAAGCTCTATTCCCTTGTCTCCTTGGAGGCCTCAATTCCAGTTATACTTTAGTTTTATATTTGAATATAAATTTAAAAATTAAACTATATAAACAAAATAAATATTAAAAAAAACAAATAAGTATATACATTTATATTTCAAGGGAATCATTCCGTTGGGATCTAAGATCTAGTAACGATATGTTTTGTTAAAATTGTTGCTGTTGCGCTTCCTGCCGTGCACTTTGAAAACATGTATCATTGCCTGTTGCCAAACTGCTTTGCTCATTGTGCCGGAATGACCAATTTTTGTGATTTTCAATTAAGTGAACTAGACGACCGAGTAAAATAGGGTGGGAGGGTCAGGCTAACTGTATTTTTGTTACAGCTTAAACAGCTGCCATACACAGTACAACCCGATCCTGAGCACAGAAACCCGAAAACCAAAACCAAAAGCCAAAACCAGAGCTAGCTCCAATCCCAATCAAAGTAACATTTAGTAGTTGAGCCAGTGGGTCTGAGGCAGTGGCCACGTTTCATTGCGGCTAGCCGAGCGCTCGGCACCATTAGCTAGGAAATTTATCTATGTACATGCACTTGACAGGTGGCCGTCGGTGACCGTTGGCCAGTGGCAAACGGCTTGATTTAGTTGGGCTTTGAGACGGACCGAGATAGCTGCCACATTAAATTGGAGCGCAACAAACGTCGGCGCCACGTGACGTGCCCCGTTCTTTCTCTGTTCTTTCCTTACAGATGCAACATGCAACGTGGCAACAGCATATCCATAGCTCACGGGTTATTTGGCAAGCTTCCCTTTCTATTACTTCAAGTGTGATCAGCTAAGTGCCTTTGGCTTGCTAAATTGGCTTAAATTCAATAAGTTAATGTTGTCCACCATGTCCAAGCAAAAGAGAAGGGATGAAAAAGAGCAAGCTGATTGACAGGCTACACGCTTCAACGAAGACTTGTTGTCAGTTGCACTTAATTTAATTTTGAATGTGTTTTCAAATGCGTTTGCCCATCAGCTCTGATTACATTAAGCATTAAAATGTGCTAAGCTTGACAATCACATACATTCTAGTAAGAAGTTCTACATTAACAAAGTGACTGCTACAAGCTGCAAGTTGTGGTAATAATTTCTTTAGAGGCTCTTGAACTCTCTTTCTCGTTTTCTTTTGTTTTGTGTCGTAAAAAAAATACCCAGGTTCTACTTCATTTGCCACAATCGGTAGCGACAGCAAATAAAATCGACTTCAAATGCCATTTGTCCTTGTCAGCACGCAATTTACGATTGACAAACGATGTGTGACGTCCTTACCTTCTTCTTGTCCTTTCTTCCGCTCTCCCTCTTTTGCCTAGAGAGCCTAGCGGAATAAAGCAATGTTCACAATTGTAATTCAACGCCAGCGCCGTAGTCGTCAGCTATCAAAAATAATACAAGTTATGCGCGTGTCGTACAGCAGCAACAGGACTTGCTAGCCGAAAGAGACTCAGAGGATAGGTGATAAGGCGTGGATGTTGTGAGGGGGGTGGGAGGCGTACAGCGTTAAGGGCTGCATAATTCAAGTCAGTCAAATGAAGAGAAATACAGACAGACACTTGTGCATCAATTCATCAGCAGCGAATATGTCGCGCCAAAACCTAAGTCGCTCTGACACATGTGATTGAGGGGTCGTGGCATGGCATGAAGGCATGGGGCAAGAGGTAAACAAACCCTTTTAAGCTGCCAAGTATCGTTTTTGTTAGCAAGCCTCGTCTAATGAACGATGACACTGATTCACACAAAGAGAAAGAGCACAGACAGCCGCTGCTAGCCAGGAGTTTCTAGGTTGATCGGTTGCTAGGTTGCTTGGTTGCTTGGTTGCTATGTTGATAGGAGCAACCAGGATGCGCAGACGAAGGGTCGCCACATCTCGTCTGCAGTCTGTTGCTGCTGCTTGTTTTCATACTCAATTAGCCTTGACAGTGATTAATATTGACTGTAATTTCATTAAATCGCCTTTTGATACGACGCAACGCAGCAACTTGGCCTCTGGCCGGCTGACAACACCGATTCTGGGCATGCATAGCCCATGACATAATTTCGTTACAATTTCAGGTCTTTTTGTAGTTAAATGTGAATATGCGTGCATTTGTGTGTGTGCAAGACATGTATTTCGAAAGTACTTTGGTTAAAAATCCATTTCAGCCTGTGGTAAACAACAACAAGAATCATGTGATAATTTTTTTAAAGCTTTAAAGCACTTCTTATGTGCGAATTGACTATTTTAAAATAACGTAAAATTCTCGCATTGTAAACGCTGTTTTCAAAGTAAAAGTGTTTATTATAACCCACAAATAATTGTGTTTGAACTGAACCAATTTTAACAAAAAATAACTTCCTAAAATAAATGCTCAGCTTTTGTTGCTCTTGATAGAAATTAAAAGAAAAATTGGCCCAATAAAATAATAAAATTTATTCTAAAAACAATTTTCCATTCTTATTTATTTGCATTAAATCAAATGTTTGCTCATATTATTCAAACAAGCGTTATCGTTTAATATTTATTAGAATCTTTTAATGAATTTTTATGTCTTTAAATTGATCAAACATAATATGGTTAATTGGCTCAGGCCCTTAGCTTGTGTAACCAGTTCAGTGAGTTCATATGGAGCATGCCACGTTTTTGGGAGGGGCCATTTTAATGGGCGTACTGCGCTCGATATTATAACTTCGACCTGGCAGCATATAAGCGCTTGTTAGCTGTCAGAATAATTGACATAAAGTGGCATGTGTCTGCGCAGTTGTTATTTACGAGCTCTTCCAGCATAATAAAAAAATTCTACAAACATTCACACACATATTTATGTATATGTATATATAATGATACCTACACACAAAGTAAAAAGATAGTAGGTGAGAAAATGACACGCCCACAACTATAAATAAATGACAAAGGTGCTGACGGGCACCCGATGGCGTTGTCTTTTCCTTTTTTTTTTTTTCTGTGGCACCTTTTGGTTTAAGCTTTACTTATCTACGCAAACATTCGCCCACACACAAATACTCGCAACCACACAAACACACAAACTTTTGCACATGCATAATTAAATGCCACATTAAATGTATCTGCGCCATTTCTATACTTGGATCATTGAAAAATTATATACTTGAACAAGCCGCTTTTAATATGTAGGCAAGATAACCTAACCAGAATCTAAAATATATTTTAAAGCATAAAATTATGTATACACGGGCAAAGCAATTATTAATTAAGCTGCTGCTGGTGTACAAACCTAAAATAAACATTATACTTGGGTCCAAAAGCAGATAAAAAGGAAACAGCAATAGACTACATAGTCTGAGTGCTCCGGTTGCTGTTATGAAATTCACGATATTCAATGTCATTGGCAATTTTGAGTTCTTCAAAAATTCAGTACTGACGCAACGCCAAAATATGGCTAAAATTCCGGGCTCGCAAAAATTCGTTAATGGGCATAAGTGTGGTACAGACACTGGCAACGACAGCTGAATGTAGTTAAATGGCTGACAGCATGCGAGGCTCCTCTCTCAACGTGCCTTCAGGTACACAGGCACACTCACTCGCACACACATACATATGTGTACAGATGCGTGTTTATTGAAAATTTGTACACATGGCGAATGCAAAATATATCATCACAAAGACAAAGGTGTTTAAGAGGAATTCTCATCGATTTTTCCAGATTTACTTAAATCTTTTTTAAGTTTGAGATGACTTTAAATATTACATAAACAAGAAATTATTTTACATAAATTCCTTATCAGAAGCAGATCTCGTTTAGTCTAAGAGCTGCCACAAGCGTGTTTGCCTACAAGCGAGTGATTTTGGAAAAGTTCGCTAGTGTTCAAGTTTGCTCATGACAATGCCAAGCAAGTATTTACAGTTGATGTGAAATATTTGACTAATCTTCAGAAAATCGTTTCACATAACCCACAGATACTATTGGAATGCCTTCTAATACATTTCGACATCTCATCAAAGTTTTCTGTGGGTGTAATATGCTTGGCCGTCTGTGTTGTGGAGGCTTAATCTACTGGTGCTTTTACGAGTATAAATAGAAAGTGGCTCATCGGCATTATTAATAAGTACAGCACTAAACGTTGCGTATACGTGACATTTACGGGAATTTGATTGAAAAATATCGCACATACTTTTCGACAATTTCTTAATGTTTATTCTCTGTTATCATGACTGCGTCCTCAAAGGGTCCATATAAGAGCACTTCGCCTATATGGGGGGCTGGGAAATCGAAAGCAAGTTGATACACCTCGAGACGCAATGCGATAAAACACATATTTTTTTCCATTTTTCACAGCTAGAGTCACCAAATTTGGTATTCTGATAGCTGGTGACTTCCCCAAAGATATACATCAAAAGTTTTGGTGTCTCACCCACCCCACTTAATTTCCTGTGAAATAATGTGTGAAGTCCTTCAAAGATTTGCGAAAAAGGCCACGCCCACACCTCCCGCTACCATTCCCAACTTACATTACAAACAAATTTACAACAGGTAAAAATGATGGTAACAGAGTATTTCACAGAAGTTTGCGCCCGACTGCAGCGTTTTCGGTTTTATTTTTTTTATTCTTTCCTGGAAGCACAAAATTTTCATTTGATGCGTAAAAAGAAAATGCGATGCGATATGCCAATTTTTTCCTAAAAGGGAGAGAAGCTACCGGAAAGCTAAGGGATGCCATCAGTCACGTTTAGGCCATGCTTTCGCTGGCTGCTGTTGCTGCTGCTCTTGTGTTATGTCATATTTTTTCAGGGCGTCATTGATATGTGTGAGTGTGTTTAAATTTACGTGTATTAACAAAAAAAAGGGTTTCCGAAACGCACCATTGCTGTTAACTCCCAACTCGCAACTCCAGAGCCAACATGCCGCGTCAATGTCAGCTGGCAGCGACAGTGGCTTTTGTTTGGCCAACAAGCGAGGCGCAAAGCGCTCTGACAGTTCACAGATTTGCAGCAGTTGTTGACATTGATTCATCAAAAATTAATCGAATTCCCAGTGGAAGCAGAAGCAGAGGCCAGAACGTTGCCTGCATCCAAACTGTCAACTATCACGCATGACATTGACGTGTGCGTGTCTGTAAGTGTGTGCGTGTTCGTGTGTGTGTGCCGAAACCTTGCTTTCATATCATAATCCGTTTAAACAACAATTCGAAGTGGAATTGACAGGAATGCAGCAATGGACATAACAATAGAATCGCCACAGCCACTGACTAAAACAGATTCAGTGGCTCACTGGTAGGCAACCACAAGAGCAACATCAAAAACAACTACAACTGTTATGCGCCACACACTAGCACACACACATTTTGATTACTATGGCAACTATGCAAGCAGCGTAAGAGAGGGAACTGGGGAAAGAATTGCGTATGCAATTAATTGCATGTCCTTTTGTGTGAAAGTATGTTGCAATATTGCAAATGTTGCACTGTCGGCATTGCTGACAACTTGGCGTGTTGTTGCCTGCAGCCCGTTTGGCATTGCGAAATTGTGACAATGTGACAGGCATGTTCTGTTGCCAAGTTTAACTGCGGCTTTGTAATTTCACTTTTAGAAATATAAAAGCATTCATGACCCGGACAGGCGCCCACAGCAAGATCAAATGCAAAACCAAAACAATCACAATAATAGCAGCAGTCAAGTGCTGCAATTTATTACACTTCAATTATAACGCTGTCATTCACCATAACTGAAGAATATAACGAACACATCGTAGCCGTGCAAGATTTTAAGCAACCATTAAGCTGGACGACAACAACACAAAATTAGCCAGCCATGGCGAATGGAACTTTATGCTCTATTTATTACCAAATTGCCAAGCCTCTATTAATTTAACGCTCGCGTATGTGTGTGTGTGTGCGTTGATAAGGTGTGTCCTTGAGCTCGTAAATATTTGTCAAACTCATTCGTGGTTGCCTTGGCAGCCCACATGGCGTATTAGTGTTGGCCGACGCGTCACCTTGCGCTCATAAATTTCTCTGTCATAAATCCTTCGCACTTTTCGGCTTCCACATAGCCTGGCTTGCTCAGCAGGTGAGTATGCAGTCAAGGCAGTTTGGGAGTAGGCTGAAAAGACTTGGATGGGTAGGGGATGAGCAGCTAGTGGTGGGCAGCACCGCAAATGAGCTGTCAGGACTTACAGTCGTGTCTGTGTCGGATTTATGCGCATGCAAAACTTTTTTCCACCATCTGACCAAAGCGAGTGTGAGAGCCAAATAAACGAATGCGCAACCTGTCCTAAATGAGTGTGGGTGTGTGTTGTCCTTCAACTTTGGCCCATCATCCTTTGTGTGTGTCAATAAATGAAGCGTGATTGATTACGTGGTAAAGTTTTTGGGTAAATTCCATACCATGTTTATGACAGCGAAAATAACAAAAGCAACAACAACAATAAGAACAACCAATGCTGGGCAGACAAACTTCTAGGTTCTTGTTGTTTTTTTACTTTAGCATTTGCGGCATCCTGTTAACGTTTATTGTTTGAATGTCGTGTATCTTCTTATTTTCTGGCTTTTGTGATGTTTTTTTTTTCCCATTTTACGTTGCCTTCCTGCTTCAGCTCGATGGCTTTTGTTTGGGCCTACGCCCCCTTCCTCTGCCCACCTGAAAATTTTGCGCTGCTGGCGCTGGCGCTGACGCTAGCCGTGCCTGTCATAATATTTTGTCAGCCATTTTTATGCAAATGAAATAAATTTTGCATAAAAAGTCAAACATCAACAGAGATTTATGACTTGTTGAAACTTTGGCATAATTTCATAAATATTTAAACCTTTTCCTGTGCGAAAGCATTTCAACAGCACATAATGCACGCCATGTCGAAAAGCAGGAAAAAGTATCAATATGATTGTGATTATGTCAAAATATTTGCGCTTATTACGCAAACTGACAGGACATCAAATTGCAATGCCAACTTACTAGCCTAACCAACAGAAAAGCATTCAAAGCAGTTAGCTGGCCTTCAAAGTAGACCCCATAAACGAAATGCATGTTCCCTAATTAATGGTAAACAAATCCAGAAAAAATCAGCTTACAGTTTCCACCTGAAAATTTTCGCCATAAGGCAATTAATCCACTTTAATTAACTGCACCCGCAGTTTTCTATGAGCTTATGAGAGATCTTTAATTGAATTGGCTGGCTAAATTCTGATATCGAAGGTAAAGAGTATACTGGTTTTGTGCAAAGGCTGTCTTAGTGTCTGTCCGTCTCTCTGTCTAGGTGAAGGCAAGGTTCGACAGCCATTCAAGCTGGAGGCTTAAAAATCTGCTTCAAATAATTGGGTTTCTAGCACGCCCGCTTCTTAAAACCCGAAATCCATATGTCTCTCAAAGTTTTTGCGGTAGAGTCACTTAATTTGTCCTCGAAAATTCTGCATCAAAAATGTTGTTCAGATTTTTTAAGTCTGGCTACTGAATGTATTTAAGACACATAATCACAAACTAAGAACAGCTAATATATTTCGTGTCTTCTCGGAACCATTTACAAGAACCTCTTTTTATATAATTCAGACAAAGCCCAGCGAAAACGTTGCAGTGGTGGGTTGGAGTTCAAAGCATTATTTGATGCCCCCATCCCCATCTATCGTGCAACCTAATGTCGTAACTCTAGCATCAAGGGTGGGGACGTTTTCGCATGTCTATATAAGACAGACTGGAAGCTGGGGCGTGGCATAAGAATCCATGCAGATCGAAGAAAATGTTAACAGCTATGTTGACACAAAATTTGATCACTCTAGATTATAAACTGTAATAGATACAGGCTCTTCCAATTTTTAAAAGCTATGGAGCAAGAGTTAGCAGCTGTGGCATGGCATCCAAATTTTTAATGCTATCTCTGGTGAATGTCACCGCTTCCTGCTACCTTATTTGGTGACCTTAGCTCAAGACTTGTGAAAGATAAACGCATACCCGTTAAAAAAAAGGCTTGGAGTGGCAGTGGTGGGCTGGGAATCCGAATTTTCACGAGCTATCTTCTCACCAAATTTGGGTCTCTAGCCGTGAAAATGCGGAAGATATGTGTGATATACCAAATTGCGACTCGAGGTGTATTGACTTTCTATCGATTTTCCAGCTCCCTTGTGGGCGAAGCGCCCCAAAGTTGAAACGTGAATGGTTTTAGGGTGTCGAAAAAATGGGCGCTCGTACAGATGGACAGACAGACTGACGGACATTGCACATAACCAATATTCCTTTTACCCCGAGTATCAATTATTATATAAGAACTTCCTGTTACTTATCACAATTGCATGTGTTCTTTGAGCTCGAAAAAGGCTTGTTTGAAATCGGTTGTGTTTTTGTTGGTATTTACAGACATTGATGTTGACATCTAAAGTACTAGACAGAATTCCTAGAAATATATTTGAAATTCTCACAATGTATTGCTCAAATTGTAATTTTGTGAAACCCTTTTCCATTTGTGACCTTTAAGCATTGTGATTCCATGAATTTATTCATTAATTAATAAGTTTTTACTGGAACGGTATAGATCTCAGTTCTTCAATTATGGAATTGAGTTCAATTATTGATCGATTCTTTGAATTTAAGCGTTTCTCAAGCAAAGCGAGTTCTTGGAATTGTAACGATTTAATATAATCACCATTTGTTTTCGCAAAGTTTTTTTCCCAAGCACAAAACACAAAAAAGCTGAGAAAAGCGTTAGCTTTAGCTTTGATCGTAGTTTGCGTGTCAACAAACCCCTTTTCATTTTTTATTATCTCAATTAAAAATGCGTTTGCCCAGGCGAAAAGCTCTTCACAGTTAACCGTAAATGCCGTATAAAATACCATTATCTTTGATAAAAGTGTATGTTCACACAGAAAATAAATCCCTTCTCTCCAGTGCAAAATAAAAAAAAAATAAAGAACGGGAAATCGAAACTGAGCGGATGCCTTAGCTATGGCGCTGTTGTCCAACATGTTTCGTAAACAGTTAATTTGAATGTTAACCGAACCTACTTTGGCTGAGCATTGGGTTGGAAATGTATTCCCTTTTAATGGATATGGCTCAATATTTGTTTAAAATGGTACAAATTCGATCTATTTGAACCAAATTAAAAACCAAGGTTCATATAATGGATTAATATAAAGAATGGGTTTTTAATCATTTAAGAAAAAAAGCTAAATTACGAACATGTTTTCAGACCACCACTCGAAAATTTATAAATTCGATATCTGAAAATCGATAGACCTACATTTTTCCAAGTTTGGTAATAAACTGGATCCCCCGAAAAACTGCATTCAAATACTCAGGTCCATATCCACCCTTTCCAACCTAACTCGCACCGCCGCCATTAAAAATATTATTCGTCGATGTCATCTACAGCTTTTGAGCCTTATTCACCAAATTTGGTATTCCCGAAAAATATTCAACGCCTCGCCCACCTACTACCCTTTTGACATCAAACTCAAAGCTCTTGAAGATATGGACATTTGCCATTTTAAAATTCGTGGGGCTTGGGTGTTCGTGGCATAATATAGATGAAGACGCCAATTAAATATTTAATTTTTTCAATTTTCACTTACCGATTTCCCTGAGTACCGCTGAGCATAGCACCCCAACCTTGAAACTTTATCTGACCAACAAATAGAGAAAAATATTTGCACAGTTTCACGTCTCTGGCTTTTAGTGTGTCGAAAAAAGTTGCGTTCGCAGAGTCGAATAGCCGAACGAATAGAATTGCGAACAGGGAAAAATATAAACCAAAAAACTCTATACTTTCGAAATCAGAGTAAAACAAGGATATTTAACGATTCGGTATCAGAGTCTAATTAAAGTTTCCACTGACTTGGAATATTTCAGTTTTATTTTGACTCAGCACAAAATCTAATTAGGAAATAATTATTACCATTGTGATAAATGACCAAAAGTCAATATATCAAAAAATATTGTTTACGTTTTCAGTTGAGAATTTAATGCACTATTTTTAAATAAGCTTATTTGGAGTCCAAAAATATAATAATTTTGCCCGCGATTGCATGTTTTATGGGTGAATGTGTGTGTGAGTGTGTAGCTGCTGGAGAGTCACTTCAATTAATGAGCACATTGCTAATTGCAGACGGGACCAACATCATGCAATAACTCAGCTGCACACGATGGCCAGCAGTGCGCTTGAGCCAACTTATGTATAACGATTATGTTTTGTGTTTGTATGTAGGAAGGAGTATTTGTACAGAATGTGCAGTCACAGTTGGTGCTTCCCAATTAGGACACGCCAAGGACACGCCACATACACCAGCAGCAGGAACAACAATACCAACCAACGTATTTGATTAACGCATTTAAGCTACCGCAGCTGTTGGAACGATAAGCAGCACGTAAGTTGCCACGAAGCGGCAGGCGACAGTGCTTATCGGCTACTATTTTATCGCTTGCAACATTTGAAGTTAATTTACATTGCGACTTTGATCCTTTTGGCAAAGTCCAGCTGGCAAATTAAACTTTTCAAATAAATTTTACACTCTGAGCCTCAGGCAGTCAAGAAAATTGCAAAAAACCAACAATATGTATCAGCTCAATATGTGATTCTTGATACATATTTGGAGAAAACTGTCTGCTGTTCAAAAAACTTCGAGCGCTCGAGTACGAATTTCCCTTGCAAAATTGTATATGTTTATGTGTTTAGATTAGATTAGCAATTTATTGAATTTGAATTTTATTCCTAGTGCTACAAGTGGGAGTACTTATAAATTAGTGCACTAGTCACATTTAAATAATCCTATAAAAATTTAAACAGAAATTATAAATATGATTAATACAAAGATTATAATAATAATAATACTTCTTATGTACTAAACATTAAAATGGAAATAAAAAATTGTCTATAATTATGGGCATTACTCTCTGCAACCTCACTCACAATGTTATTGTTATCGTTATCACCATTATTATTTTTATTTTTATTACTAATGATAAAAAATCAACATCATTAGCTATGTTGTTGTAAATGTCTTTTTAGCCTGATTCGAAAACTTGATGTGCTTCTAATAGTCTTAATCTCAAGTGGCAACTGATTCCAAAGTCGAGCAACCCATATAAAGAAGTGCCTGTCGGAGGATGCAAGTTTAATTCTGGGACAAACAATATTGCAGGTCCTTAAAGATACCGCAAAGCGTAATTTGTCATATAAGTAATCAGGCGTTTTTGTACTTATGATCTGATGGAGCAAAGTTAAAGTTTTATATCTAGTCCAGTTTTTTAAGTCTAAGTCAAAAATACGATTTGTAAAACATGTAACATGGTCATATCGTTTGAGTCCAAAAACATAACGTGCTATACTATTTAAAGCTACTTTTAGCTTCTGCTGACTAGCAATATCACAGTTGGCAAAGATTTCAATTCCATAAAACAAAACTGGTGTAACTAAAGCTTTCGCTATAGTCATTTTTGTATTAATCGGCAGCCAGGGCTGTGTTAGCACAAGCTGCCGGAGAACACCATATGTCTTACCCACAGCTTTATTGACCTGGTCTTTCCATGTTAGTGTATTGTTAAATGTTATTCCTAGATTATCAGCCTTTTCCACATACGCAATATCTACATTATCAACACAGAGTTTACTTAAATTGTCAACATTTAGTTTTTTCTTATACATTATGATACATTTACACTTTGACGGGTTCAAACGAAGGCCATTACTACTTGCCCATTTACATACACGTAACAGATCATTATTACATAGCATGATACATTGGTTAATCTGACTAGTAGGACGACTTACATATAATTGGACATCATCAGCGTACATATGGGCTTCACACATGGACAGAACACTTGGGAGATCATTAACATAAATTGTAAAAAGTAGAGGACCTAGAATTGATCCCTGTGGAACACCACGTGTTGTTACCACAAGGTCGGAGGTAGAATCCTGAACAACTACAGCCTGTTTTCTATTTCTTAAATATGAGTCCATTAACTTAACTGCAGTTGTGGAGAAGTTATAAAGCCTGCTTAACTTCGTTGTCAAAATTTCGTGGTTAACCGTGTCAAAAGCCCTACTAAAGTCAAGAAGTGTTAATAGAGTAACTTCACTATTGTCCATATGACTTCTTATATCCTCAACAATTTTTAAAATTGCGGTTATACAACTTTTCTTTTTCCTAAACCCAGATTGCTTGTTGCTAAGTAAAATGTTGGTGTCCATAAAAGTTGAAATTTGGTTTGCCAATAATTTTTCAAAAACTTTAGACAAGAATGGCAATATAGCTATCGGTCTAAACTCATCTTTGCCTTTTGGGATGGGCGTAATCTTAGCGATTTTCCACATCTCAGGAAATGTGGACGTGGTGATTGCATAATTTAGAATGTGCGTTATATGACCTAAAATTAGTGGAAGTATTATTTTTACAAATTTTGGGTTAATATCATCTAATCCACACGCATTTGACTTAATTTTAAAGATTGACTCAAGAACATCACATTGACTTACACCAACAAAGTTAAAACAGCTAGTACAATTATTAAACGACACAGAGTTTATGTACGGATTACATGTTGCTGGACGAACATTGACATTTACAAAACTACCATTAAGAACATTTACATCCAAGTCATCATTTATCACAGATTTTGCCTTTCCAATTCCAACGTTCTTCAACTCCTTCCATAATTTTTTCGTGGAATTTATATTGTCAAACTTTAAACCATAATGTCTACGCTTAGCACTACTGATCAAGTCATTTACATTACGCCTAGCAGTCTTAAAAAGTTGGAATATTTGGTCAGTCTTATAACGTTTCCACCTCTCGTAAAGCTTGTCCCGGTGTTTTATTGCACTTGTTATATCACTGCTAAACCATGGATTTAGCTTCGGCTTAATAACTAAGGTCCTAAGCGGTACATGCTTATTGTACAAATATTCAATATTAGTTTGTAACAATCCTAACTGGGTGTCAACAGACGGAAGGAAGTATAGACTATTCCAATCACAATTATTACAGTCACTGAACAACATACTTTTATCTACATTTTTAAAGTCCCTGTATTGAATAATTTGATTATTAGAGTCAAGTTGAGTGTCATAAGAAAGAAAAATTAGGTCATGTTTGGAAAACTCAGGTACTGATATTTGGTCATACAACATTACTCTGTTTGTTTTGTTTACAAAGATAACATCAAGTAAAGTATTTGTGGTTTGAGAGAAATGAGTCGGTGTAGATTCATTTACAAGTTCAAGACCCAGTGCATTAAATTCTGCTGATAAATCTTGGTTCTGAAGCATATTGCTGTTTAGGTCGCCAACTATAATAATATCAGTGAATTTCAGTGATAAGTTTGCTATTGTATCAATCATGTCAGAGTAACCAATGTGGTTATGTGCCCTATACACACATCCTAGAAGCGTCTTAATATTTTTATTAAGACTAATTAATTCTAAAAACAAATATTCAATTGGGCTGTCAAGGGGATGACTTAGAACAACTTTACACTTAATTCTCTTTACTACATACACTGCTACACCACCTGCATGACTTACACGATCAGAACGAAAAACATTAAATCCATCACAAATAATAGACAAGTCACTTAATTCTGGGAAAAACCATGTTTCAGAGACACAGACAACATCAACATTAGAATTCACAAAAATAAAACGAAACTCATCCATCTTCTTAACCAGACTCTGAGCATTAATATGGCAAATGTTTAAACCGCTGTTTTGCTTACAAAGAACTCTAACCATGGCATGGGTGCTCGACTTGGATGTTATTAAAGATGCGGACATCTAAAAAGCTTGATTTTAAAACCTAACAGAAGCACATCAAAAAATTGTATATTACCTAACGCTAAATATGAAATAATAATAATAATAACGACAACAATAAAAATCAGCTGGACATCAGACGCATTCAAATATAAGAGATGAGAGCCCTCTTTTAAAAGATTCGAAATTGTAAAACGAGAGAAATTACTTAAAATATGAAAGAAAGAGAAATTACTTAAAACATGAATTAACATACGTTTTGACAATATTAAAGCGCATAACTTAAGAGCGAAAAAGCTCCGCCTGATTGGTCGGTTGTGTTGACGTGGCGACTGCAGATGAGCTTTGTAAGGGCACGAGCTTTTGCGGGTTGTCTAGTCTGACTACATCTCCCTTCTCGCTCTGTCTGACGTGGACGATGCCCTGGCGACAGAACACAGCTGTCAGCAGCTTTTGCCTCTTCATTTGCATTGCTTTCTTGAAGATCTCATAGTTCTCTTTGCTTAATTGCTCATTAAGGTAAATTGGTACATTGCCATGTGCTTCAAAGCCCAGCATGTGCAAGTTTAGTTGCGTGTTGTTGTTTCGCCGGTATTCTGCTGCCGCTCGCATTATTTTTATTTTGTCGTGCGTGCTATCAAACTTTACAACAATTTCCGGGTCGACTACCGAACTTGCTCTGCCAGATCGCCTGATCCTAAAGATCTCATTAAGTCTCGGTGCCGGGGTGACCCCAAGGGAGAATGCTAATGCGTTGAAAATAGACCGCAGCTGCTCACCCTCTACGAGGGGCACACCATGTAACCGAACATCTTTGGCGATGGATGCATTGGCTTGCGCATTGAGCTTGTCTTCAAGCGCCGCAACTTGCACGTGTAGTGCTCGAGTACCCTCCGCAGCTTGCTCCAGATTTTGCACCCGCTGCATAATGCTGTGAAGCTCACCGTGCATGCCATCCAGCTTCTCATTTAGTATGCAGAGCAGGTGTTCCTCCGACTCTCTCATACGGCTTGATATTAATTCAGCCTGTTCATCAAAGCGTTGGTTAATCAGCTGGACGAGCGAGTTGTAGTCGGTCCCCTTTCCAGCCTTCAGATCACCAGTGGAGTTTTCGCGCAAACGTTTTGGAACAGGTGCCATTATTGTGCAAATAAAGAAAAAGCAGTAGGGAAAAGTGTTGTCGTGCTGCGAGCAGAGTAGTTTTCGTATGCTTTGTGGAGAGCAAGAATAGCTCTCAGCTTCCCAGAAGTGTTGTTGTTTACTGTGTGCGCGCGGTTTTTCGCAAATAGTGATCGTTTATTTATTAAATAGAGTAGAAGTTTTAAACGAATGCAGTGTCCGTAAGTTTTTTTTTCCAATTTATTAATTTATAACAAAAATAATGCCGGTGTATTGCTTTAAAAAATATTTGTATCGCGGAGCGTTTGTTATTGTAATTTATGTTTCCCGCGTCAAGCAGAGTTTAAATGATTGTTTTTGTTAATTGTGTATTGATTTAGCACAACTTTTAATCAGATAATATGCCACTGTGTAAATCACAACTAAATGTTCCTTTCTGTTTTTTTTAAAACAACTTTTTAGGCAAAATAAAGCGAAAAAAACACGGAGCTCAAAATAAAAGCGTCTGCTGACTTCGATTATCGATATCGATATATATATATATATATATTATGTGCCACAAAGCATTAGCTGACGAGTGTTTACAAAAAGGCAAGCTCACAACGAAAGGAAGGAGAAGAAACTGGATGAGGACACTAGAGGCAGATGGTGGCTGGTCAAAGCTTAGCCAGTTGACAAGTGATTACAAGATTGCTGCTCAGGTCTCAGGGTTGCCAGGACGACCAAATGGCAAAGTTACTCCACGTTCTTAGCACAGGAAATGGAGGAAAGCCCCAACTCGCGTACCATGCCTCCATTGCTGTAAATGTTGTTTAGCTTTCTTTTGTTGTTTTTATTACGCAATATTTTCCTTGTGTTGTTTTTGCCTGACATGAGCCGTCAAGATAAGCGAGGACGACCGCATGAATAATTTTGGAATGAGAACGGGAACGGGAACGGCAACGCGAACGGCAACGGCAAACTATCAAAAAGTTATTTGAAAATCACTTATTTATTAAGTGTTGGAAAATAAACATTTACATTATGCACAAAAGATGCTAAGAAAGTGATTAGAGTATCTTAAGTATATGTGTACAAACAACTGCAATGGATTTTTTGAAGAATTTTCTTCTTAACCTTATCATTCCTTATTTCTTAACCCAACTTTTGTCCTCGAATTCGATGCAAGTTCTATCGCAAAGTTTAGGAAAGGGTTACGTCAACAGTTTAATTATATTTGATAAATATTTTCAAAATGCCAAACAAGCTAAGACACCAACTTAAAAACTGTAAATTGTTGGCAGCGTCAAAAATGACTTAAGAATACATTTTTCATTCTTTTCATAATATTTTATATATAATTATTAATTAACACTAGCATATTTCTAAAGCGCTGGCTTCTAAGGCCCTCGGCTTGGTACTAATTACTTAATTTTCCATATTAACATTGATGTATATATATATGAACAAATTTGCATATTTACATGAGTTTTGGTTAACTTTAGGTTCGTAGGAGGTGGGTACGTGTTTGTTATTTTAAGGAACTCGATTATTTTATAGATGTTTTCTGTGGTTGGGTTTTCAAGGATCGATATGGGGCACTTGTTTTGGAATATTTGGTTTTTAATGTATAAAGTTTCAGTGCAGTTGATAAGGATATGTTTAATGGTAAGATCATTTGCTGCATTACAGTTTGGGCAAAGTAGAATGTTGTCCGGATTGTTGTAGTGCTGTTGTGTGAACCTTGTATACTACAATGTTTGAATATATATTTGTATTGTTAAAGTTTAAAGCTACAAGCGTTCATTTCTTGGGTTGTCTTTCATTTGTTTAGCTAAGTTGCCATCCTGTTACTTTTGTTACAGCTTCTAATTTCTCGTTTAAAATCTTTTAGGCGCTATTTCAGAATTGTTGCCGTCCTGCGCCATCATATTGTTTGCACACCTTAACTGAGTGTGCACAAATGTGTGTGTGTGTGTGTAGAAGTTTGCACCATTTGCCATTGGCAGCCATTTCATTGCTTATGCTACAAATACAAATAAGTTCAAATACTCAAGTCGTGATGGTAAGACTCAAAGATACTCTGCAATCAAATGACTCGCTAATCCATTCACAACATTATTCACGAGTGTTTTTTATACTTGCCTTGACTATTCGTCAATAAAATAAGCATTTCTCCATCAATTAACAGTTTCCGTTACATTTTTTTTGCTAAAATTGTATCTGATATAAGTGAACTACAGTTGCACAACTCTCTAATATGCCCCTTTTGAAAGACTTTTTTTTTCTATAGGGTATAATAAGCACTCGCAGTCGTTGCCATTGCCAAGCTATCCCCGGCCATCCCTTGCTCAAACTTCCCCTTTGCACAATCATTCCTTTTTGGCCCCTCTAGCATTGCGCTTTGTAGCTGTTGAGATTTTATAGCTTGCATTTGTTTCACGCTCACTCGACGTCAACGGCATTGACACACATACAAACAAACACAAATGTCAACATTTGTGTTACACTCACATCACTTACACACTCACACACACAGCTAGAGACACACATACACTTATGCACTCATATGTGCATTCAATTTACGTTGCACTGCAAATGGAATTTTGTTTGTTCGTTTGTCGACGTTTTGAACTTTCGCTTTGGCCCCGTTTTGGTCGTACAGGGTTCGGGCTGCTGTGGCCTGCACTTTGAGCTGCATTTTGTTTTGTTATGATGGCCCAAACGGCGCTAATGCAATTTTATGGCTCGCCAGAAGCAAACAAAAATGAAGAGGAAGGCACAAATTTACTGCAAATTGTTTATGCCAGAGATTGCTTCATTAATTTGCACTTAGCTTTGCAACGAAATAACTTAAATGTCATAGAATAGGTATAGGTGTGTAGTGTTTCTAACGTCACCGCAGAAAGCAGTTAATTGCAGTTAAAACACAGCGAGAAGCAAATTGAGAAACCTCAAACTGTGCTCATCTCTGCATGTCTAAGTAAAACAACTACAATTAGAAAAGCAGCCGACTGTGCTTATCTCTGGATATACGAAAAGTGGTTAAGAGAGAAGAGTTCATACACAGTCGATCTTCCATAAAAATAACTTCCGTTTTACGCAGTTTTCTACATAACGAATTCATTTCCAGAACACAGCTATTAAGTTCAATAAAAACACATTTTATATTGAAAGTTCGACTGCTGTACAGCAAGTTAAATGATTCATCAATTTTTTTATGTTTGTTATATGCATTCACTTAACATATCTTAGCTAACTTTTTCACTTCAAAAAGATAAAGTAGTTTTAAACAGAATAATTTGTTAAATTGAAAAAAAAAATAAATCAAAATGGGCTTCAATCCTCAGTATTATTTATTTCTTGATGAACTGTTCATTATGTAAATTATCTTAAGTAGTGGTTTTTCAAAAGTATTTCAAATTTTCTTGCTTTGTTTCCCATTAAATATCTTGACTTGCTTAGAATAGGATATTCATCAAAGTTAACATAAATAATTTTAACTCTATGCAATATCGTTTGAAATGTTTTACTTGCCAGCTTAGTTTAGGTATTCTAGTTAAGTTTTCACTTTACTCATCGCAAGAAATACTGGCTTACCTTCTTGCTTAGTTTCCTGCTTAATATCTTGTCTTTGCTTTCTTTTTTATTCTTGCTTGCTTCGCTCCGTTGCTCTTTTATTTTACACTTATGTGTTTTTCAATGGAACACCACTCAGTGACATGTTTATGGTTAGTACTGTTTTTGTCCAAGTGCAAGGAAAATTCATGAATAAATTGCAATAAGTAAATAAATGGAATGGTCGCTTGTGTTTTAAGCGTTTTATTTATCATATTTTATGCAGTGTGGGTTATTTGTTGGCGCTTTATGTCAACTTTCGGTTGCATTTTAACGGCCGCAGCGCTTTAATTTATTGCAGCACGTCTTAACGTTGGCCCTGAGTGGCGTTTGCCATCACTTTTGAGTGTCAGAGAAAACGCTGGCGTTGCCAAGCGAAAACTGAACAGCATAATTGATGCCAATGACAAACTCTTACCCACACTCAAACCCAAAGCCCATATCTATTCAGCTCTTAATGCATGTAATTGAGAGGAAAAGCCCTTTCCCCATAACCTGCTTTCCGGGCAGGCAGGAAGTACCTTATTGCTATTTGCATGGGATTAATCGGATAATTTTTCGTAAGTGTTTGCCGACTGTTTAACCAAATTAAGTGTCAAATGGCACAACGAAAATTCAATTTGAGATGAACACCAGCTGCTCACAGCTGTTATTTGTTGTTGTTGTTGTTGTTTTTGTTGGGGCATGTCACTTTCAACCGCACGAAGATGATGATTAATTAAGTGCGCCCTTCTGCAGGGCAGTCCATTATCAAATCCAAAGGCCATTTTATACTGAGATGTGACTGTAAATTTGTGCCAGATATTTTGTATCAGTTGCCTTGTCTGCGACACCTGCTTTGTGCCCCTTTTTTTTTGTTTTTGTTTTAAATTCACCCCAAAATACCTTCTTGCCTACCTTGTGGGGCAGAAGTCAATAAATGCCTGGCAGAAGTACGCCAAGAAAGTACTGGGGTAAACATTTCATGCGTGGCATGCAGGCAGGTCTTTGTGGATCCTTGTTGGCACTAAAAGCACACACAAAACACATTAATACAATAAATATAATGACAACAGTCATGAGAGCCAAACAGCAGTCACAGCACAAATATTTGTTGATATTTCACGAAAAAAAAACTAAGAATTTTTCCACTCGCTAAACACACAGTTTATTTATTTATGCTGCAAGCGGGCAAAACCCGAAAGCGGGAAAGCAGCAACAAAAAGCAAAAATACAAAATACGCAGGCAAATATAATAATTTATCAAATATGCAAATGTAACATTTTCAGTGCGCGCGGGGAAGAGTTGCTGACAGAAATTAAGCATCATCAAAATAGCACACACACAGAGTATGAGTATGTAGTACAAAAAGAAAAAAAAAATAAATAAATAAGAATATATTAAGCAAAAAATTTGACATGCGACAAGCAGCACGCACACGCCATCTTGCGGGAAACATTTGCAGCGGGTGGTAAAGGTGAGATTGCGTGCCTAAATTCCAGAAATACAACATACAATAAAATAAGGCACCCACACTCACACACAACCGAGGTTGCCCCGAAATTGATCAAAGGAATGCGTGTGGCATGCCTCTGCTGCCTTGCTGCCTTACTGTCTTACTGTTTAACTGGCTTGCAGCAGCAGCTATGTGGCATACTCTCAGCTTTCGTGTGGCTGTTTTGTGTGGCCGCTGTGAATTGCCAACAACTTAATGCTGACTTTAAAACACGTGCGACTTACCCAAGGCTGCCGGCCATGTTTAATAAATATGTATGTATGTACATATAAATATATATTTTATTTATATTGGTTTCTTGGCACTGCCTGGTACTTTAATCAATACATAATATCCCAGGTAGCACAGCAAAATTTTCAAGTCAAAACAAAAACATATCAAAACTCTAAAAGAAAGCATTTCCAAAGAGCTGTTTTCGATGTTTTTTGTGTGTTTGCCAATGCCTGTGCGCCTGCGGCTATTTTTATTTTATTGAAAAGTTTTGTAGACTTCCGGGGAAGATGGAGAGACAAAGCTGCCGCTGCAGCAGCCAGGAATTCAATTATAGCTAGAAATATTTTTGAACATTTTTGGGTTGTTCGTCTTTGCGCAATTTCAATACTTTAGCTGTCAAAGTCATTCAAGGATATAAGCAGAATAACTGCAGTAATGTATGAATAAAAAATTTCCAAATTTAATATTGAATATCGCCCGCAAGCCAATATAACTGACCCGTTAATTTTCTTTTGTTTATTGAAAAAGTTTATCGCCTTAAAACTCGTTCAGAATTCAGACGGACAGGGAAATTAATGGACCTTGCCTAATATCAATATACTTTAATTAAAAAAAGGTCAAAAAGAACCGTTTGTGTAACAAAAATAAAAAAATAACTAAATAATAAATGTGTAATCTTCCCTCGCATAAGCCAGCGACAGAGTTACATGGCAGATGACACATGGCGCTTGAATGTGTTTTATTTTTTTGATTTTGTTACAGAATTAAAGTCTTATTTGCTTGTAATGGATGCACTCAAATGTGGTACATACAACAATTGCTATTTAATCAAAGAGCATTTAATTTTTTATGCTCACAGCGCATTAAATCTTATTGCGGAATATCAATAAATAACTTTATGTGCAGCGGATGGCCTTTTTTTATTGTACTCTTTTTTAACTGTCTAACAGCAACCTGTGCGATACAAAATACATTACCAAAAAAAATGTAAGCATAAAACGGCAAAAAGGAAATTGCTTAATAAGCAACACAGCAGTCAACGTCAAATGTCCCAGCTGGTCGGCAACAAAATCGCGGTCATCAAAAGTAATAGTACAACCCATAGAGCGCCATCAATTTCTAGTTGAGTAATCTAAGCAGCCGAAGTGCTCGCAAAAATGCCAAATGCTATAAACAATGAAAATGGCAAAAAATAAAAAATCAAACGCAGCCTGTGGCCTACAATTGCCACCACACAACCACCTCCCAACGCACCACTTAAAATGGCCAAAATCAAGGTGAATCGAATTTATTTCTGCTGCAGGCAGGCAGCAAATTAATTTTGGCCTGCCCTGGACAACTTTTTGAGATCTTGATGCTTGGTCGCCAGGACTTTTGTATTATCGCCAACGCAATTTGCTCCTCATGGAAATTGAATGGCAGCAGCTAGGCAACGCACGAGTCGCCAGCTAGCCGACACCTAGCCACCCCGTCCACTACCATTTTACACCCACCCACGAATGATATTGTTTCTTTATGTGTCCGCAAATTGCAGCTGCTGCCTCGGGCTTTAACAATAATCAAAATACAAACAGCACCAACAGCAACATTTTGAGTGGTGCTGGTAGGGGGTGAGGTGGTGGGGCGTTAGCTGAAACTGTTGCCGTTACTGGATGCGATGTCAGCTTGTTTCTCGGCCAGCTTTCTCAGCGTCTCATACTAATTGCTTTCAATTTAATGAAAATTTTAATAGGAAAGCACTTTGGCTGTCCAAAAATTGTCACCATATTTGCTGACGTCGTTGTAGTTGCTGCTGCACGCTCGTTTTGCCGCTCGGCATGTCTTGAGCCTTAAAATGTTGTCGTCTCCAATGCCGTTGCGTGCATAAAATATATGAAAGTACTAAGAGAATCAACAACAATTGCGCCAAAACAATTTGCACTTAATATTGTGCATGAAATTTATTAAGCAGACATACATAAAAACAAACATACACATACACACACTTGATAATCAAAAAGTTTACATTTTGTGGCATGTGAAACTGCATTTAATTTAAGTTTCGTATTTGCATTTACTGCACAAAGTTTTTGGGACCTGCCGAAATGCTTTAGAGCTGACAAAGGACAAGCAAACGACAAACAACTCCAAACAACTCGCAAGGACTCGCAAGAATTCGCCAGACTGTGCAGCTTATGTCGCTCGTTTGTCGCAAATCGGGCTTCCTAAATCTGCCTACAATTGTGGCGCTTGAGCGAGTTGTCTGAGAGTTGCAAAGCGGCTTTTGGATTGAATCAATCGCACTTGCTGCTTTCACAGCAGTTCTAACTGCAACAGCTTAAAACTTTGTTTCCGTACCGTGAAACGTGCAGCCATCTCATACCTCTCACATTTTTCAAATATTTTATGATGGAGTTGTGGAAAAGTGCGATAGTAAATACTTTTGTGTTTGGAGCCTTAATGTGCTACGAAATAACTCGCCAACAAAACCATCTCCCAAATCAGCAGTGCATTCAAACGCTATCTATCTAGGATGTAGGGTGTTCCTAGCATGGCACAAACAAGTTATCTAATTTATTTATATTAAAGTTTCAAATTGCGTTGCATACACTTAGGCGTCGACTTTCACACCTTTCACAGGCACACCTCAGAACAGTTGCTGTTGACACCTCACAATAGTCGGCAACAAATGGCCAAAAATCTTGCTGGCCAATCAGCTAATGAAGACAAGGCAATAGCAACGTCAGCAGCAACAACAACAACAATAGCAAGAGTAACAAACACTGATACGCTATTGTGATTTGTTATTGTGGCCTGGGCAGCATTATTTATGCCTGGAATGGTGCCAGGCCAAATTGTCAGCAATAATTCTTTGGCATGGCTCATTCGCGCTTCGATGAAGCCAATAAACAATGACGAATCACTTATAAATTGTTGCCATATTTCTGGTATAGCATAAAATATTTACTGAGGCCACTGCATTCTCTCTCTCTCGCTTTTTCACTTACTCCCTCTATCTATCTTCAAGTGTGAGAATTGAAATTGATGTTGACTTTTCGCTAAGTACGACTACAACGGAGGCATTTTCTTCATTGAGGTTGTTTATTTGCAAACATTAACAAAATAAATTACATGCAAATGACGATGAATAAAGAACGAAATTTAAAATACAAGCAAACACCAAAAATAACTAAAACCCAAAATGTATAACAACTGTTAACTGACTAAGAAATACTCTAACAAGTAAATGTGAAGTGTCGAATGTAGTATTTTGGTTTTAGAGATGTTCATCATTGTTTTATTTACATTAAAATAAGTTCGGAAATAAAAATCAATGGAATCTGTGACTCACTTTATATTTTTGAAAATATCCAACTTTTTTACTAGCCTTAAAAAATTGATAGTCAAATGAGGTTTGTCTGGATTTTTAAATTCTCATTAAATAACTTTTTCTTTTCATATCCTCGATAGGTCACTTGGCAAGTATGTGATGCAAAATAGTTTTACAACTTTAAACCTTTCATTTTGGTTTGGCAAAAGTATAAAATGCAGTATGTTTTATATTAGTTCACTTATTTAGGTTATTTCACATAAGTTTCTTTTAAAATATTTGTTTATAAAATGTGGATTTATATGTTCATAATTAATAATGTACCCGTTCGAAAACAGCATGTTTGTACAAATAAACAAATCATGAATATGCATGCATTAAAAAAGAGAGACTAGCAAGAGCAATATATTTTTCAGTTTTCAACTCATTTCATAACAAAACCCAAAATACCGTACGTAAAGTGTATGAAAAAACGTTTAAATAGACAAATTTGTTTAGCTGCCAGCAAAGAAGAATATCCCAAAAACCTACTGAGAGAAGTTTTAAGACAAAAGTGTGGTTTGAGGGGTAAATTACTAATGGTATTGCCATCGGGTGGATGCGGACGGACAAACACTAAACGCAATTCATTCTGCTGCTATCGCAGCCGCGAGTAAAATTTCAGGAATCCTGGGACGAAGAGCAGAAGAAAAAAATTGGCTATCGAAATATTTTTAATTTTGCAGCCAAATGATTCGCGATTCTTGTTTAATTTTGTGTTGATTGGTTTTTAGTACTTCTCTTTTGCACTTTCGCTCACTCATTCAATTCAGTCAGTCCGCCTGTCAGTCCTTCAATTTCTTATTGACTAAGTATTGATGTTGGTCACGCAATTAAGGACAAGTTTATTAATCGCCGTCGCTGTCGATTTGGCTAATTAAGTCAAATTGGCCGCACAATTTGAATGTGTTTCAATGGGTTGTGTTTTTTTTTTTTTTTACAACAATTTTCAAACGTTTTCGCGCTGACGTTACAGAAGCACGTGAAAATTATGCCAATGCCAAAAATAACCCATTTTCTGAGCCCTCGCTCCTCGACACTCAAAGTGAGAATGCGCCAAGTGTATGAAGGGGAGGTGAAAAGAACTTGAGGCAAGCTTGCCGTTTGGCATTTAGCTTAGTGGTAAACGTGGTAAACGCCTGCCGCAGCCGTTGACGGCAAAGTTATAGGGTAAAGGGGTTTGGTTGGTGTGGGTGTGTTGACTGTAGGCCAAAACATTTTCAAAATTTCTTAATAATTATAATTGTGTGTGTGAGTGTGTGTATCTTTGCGTGTAACGCTGACTTTGGCAGCTGTGCGTCTAACATGGCAAAAGTTGTATATAGCAACAAAGTTTGAACGCCTTTTTTCAAAAATATTTGTGGGAACAGGCGTGGCAGGTACTGGTTTTTTGGCCGTTGCCCCAAACGCCCATAATTCTAATACGCACGCACACATCAACACACACACACACACATACTTGGGCCTGATCATTTTCACGTTATGTCACATCATTAAGCTGCTTGTTCAACAATTTTCATAAAAAGTTAAACAATCTTTTTACCACGAGTCTTCATGTGTTGTGCGCACTTTTCGCTCGACAAGCTCAATAATTGTACAACACACACACACTTTCTACATTGCTCATGTTTATATTTTTGACATTATTAAAATTACAACAAACAAACTCCCCTCTCATCTATGCTATCAAATTTCTCAAAGCTATAAATTTCATATTAGTACGCACTTAAGCAGCAAAAGCCTTTTCTCAATTTAATAAGAGTTTTGCTCAACTAATGTGTGCGTGCTTTGAACTGATACGAGGAAGAATTAGCAGGATTTTGTTGCAGGCTGCACAACAAAATTAAATGTATCACAGTTATTTAACTACATTAAAACTTTTAAGATGCAATCTGCTACCCGCATTAATTATCGTTTAATAATTTATGACAGTAAAATACCTTGAAATGCCAACAACAAATAAATGTAGTTGAAAAACATTTTGCACAACTTTTAAAGTACGTTAGCAAGTTTGTTTGTGAGTGTAAGAAACAAATAAATTAGACTTTTGTGCGTAGCTTATGATGTGAAGCTTATTTTAGTTATAACTAAAAGGATTCGCTCAGTAAAACTGCAGGCAGACTTTTATGTTTTTTCTGAGACGCTACTTTGCTGTTCTCTGTGATTAAATTATAACTACTTTTGGACTACCCTTAGTAAAATTTGTTTATCTTTTCATATTTATTTTTAAGAGTATATTATTGTCTTAATTTAATTTATACCATAGTTTTATATTATACATTAAGCCGCTTAAGAGGAAGTTTTTAATTCATTAACTTGGCTATAATATGTTGAATACACTTCAAGTTAGCAATGATTTAAGTTCCCTCTCGATTCTTATATCAACAGACAGTAAAGCACCACTACTATAAAAAGTTTACGGAAAACTTTCTTAACCAATGCATTCTAACCGGTGTATACTGCTTCTTCGATGTATCAGAAGACCTACTAATGGAATTCTTCAACTCACTGAACTCTAAAAGGAAAGCAGGTTTATTGTTTAACTGTAAAAGCAAACAGCAAGCTCGACCAAAAGACCCCAAAAAGCTACCCGATTTGATTGAGTTGAAGCTAACATTGATAGTTTTGTTGATACATTGAAATCCGTTTTTGTCGCTGCAGCTCGCATCTCAAATCTGTTAAAACAATATGCAACCAAAAGAAGACAAATCTAAAAATTGAACTGAATATTGAGCTTACTCAACACTCAGCTCACCGTCAGAAACGGAAATGACTATAAGATACCTAGTAGGCGACTAGAATTGTAGTGGTGAAGAAAGACATAGAATATTAGCTACACACCAGAGAGCTGCTTTGATCGTGATCGAATCAGTCCGATTAAACTTGCTTAAATCTGATCACAACCAGTACAACCCTTCGCAACAACATGTTCGATCAAGTTCCGTACACAATACGAAACGAATCGTTCAGATGGCATGATTGCTTGGCTTTCTGATCGCAACTGATTTTTAGCTTCGGGTATGATGATCGGAAATGATTGTAAAGAAAACGACGATCAGCTCGAAGGATGCATAGAAATTCAGGTTTCGATCATGTTGTGATTGAATAGATTGTGAGTGAACAAATCAGATCGAAAGTAGCGTTGTAAAATGTGAGCCACTACATGGCTTTGGCTTTAATATTAATGTGGTTGCATATTTGTGTTTTTTGTGATGTATAAAATTAACAAAACTGTATCATTTCATTTGTTTCTTAATATAATAAAAACATAGCATGTGCGGCATGTGCGACAATAAATGAATTCTTTCATCGTAGTGCTGTCCGGTTTAAAAATTTCATACGTACGTTCCATACAAAACTTCTTCCCTTGCGTTGGCCTGATAACGTATAATTTCCATTTGCAATGTTTTGGGCAACACTCTCCGTCGTTTCGCAATCCATAATTATGCAAATTACGCCACCGACTATGGAAAGTAAACTGCAGGTTTTCAACAAGTGCACGACAAGTTCGGCTCGGGTTGAGTCGATCCGAACCGATCACGACCAAATAGCGTAATTGTAAGCAAACTGATTGCGACAAAAATTTCGATCAAACACAATCATGTACGAAGCAATCGACAGTGATTCGAACTAAATGTTCGTTTTGATCACATACGCTAACGATCATTCTGTTAAGCTGAAGCAAAGTTTTTATTCACAAAAAATCCGATCAATGATCGGGCATGCAAGAAAAATTGCTGATCGTTGCAGCTCTCTGCTACACACCTTCATAAAATGATCCAACGTAATCATGAAACAAATGCGTTCGTATATTTTCGACTGCACTAAACGACTCTCAGCTCCAACCTGAGCTAACTAAGTTTCGCCCGAATGTAATCGAAAGAATCATTAAAGACCAATTGAACCCAAAAAATAATGCATGATGTGTCCTATAAGCCGCAAAGATTATTGAGTGCATCATTGTCCAGCTCTTCAATACCAAACTTGTTCACTTTCCAGTGAGATAGACAAAGTCAATCATTTGCTATCTCAGATTGATCCATTTCTGTAATTCCATAACACAATCCCATCACAAAACATTGACTTTCGTGAAAAACACGGAACTTTTGTGCTGGTCAATAACATCAGATATACGATGCGCGTTCGAAAATCTAGAATACTAGACTACAATATTTCTGGATTTTTCTCAAGCGATTGACGATGTTTGGTTGAAGGTCTGATGCATAAGATAAAAACAATGCTCCCAAACAATGGATTAAGTCGTACCTCTACGATCGAACGTTTGCAGTATGATGTAACTCTGCATTGTCTGATGAACACAGTTGACGTTCCACAAGGTAACGTACTAGGACCAAAACTAAGCGTCCTTTTCTTAGCAGATATCCCTTAAAACAGACGATTGACACATTCTACCTTTACAAATGAAACAATTTTTTAGCCACTTCGGATGCCCAGTACAAACAACAAAGCAACAGCCCTTCATCTGATCAACGTGGAAAAATGGTTATTCCACTGGAAAATTAGGGTAAACGAACTAAAATGCTCTACAACTGTATTCAAAAACCAGTCTGGACCTATGGTTCTCAGTTACTGAAAAACGCTAGAAACTGCAACATCAACATTGTCCAGTGAGCCCAGTCGAAGTTCTGCGAACTTTCACCGGGGCACCGTGGTATGTTCGAAACGAAAACATTCAAATAAACTTAAACATCCTAACAGTCATGTTGAGCAAGGTCTTACTAGGCTGTGCAGCCGATCCCGTTTTCGTTGTAGCGACTTACCAATCAGCGATGAATTTAAGGGACGAAATTTCAGAATAGAATCCAAAATTAACTGCTAGTTAAGGTGTGTTAAAACGATATGTTAACGAGCTGCTAGTTTTCTTATCATAAGAAAATATACAGTCAATAATAAAAGCAAATTCTTAAAAAATAAATAAAAAGCCATCAAATGCTTATAACGCGTGAGCTTTATCTAAAGTTCAATACCGAACACATGTTATTCATGTTTTGCTACTTCGGCCCGCATATAATATCCATGTTGTATAAAATGATTGGTGATTGCAGAACATCCTTCACTGCAAAACACTTACACCCTTAGATTGTTCTGTGTCTTTGAACTGTGTATTCAATCTAGCAAATCGCTTTGCTCTCTCATTTCTCTCTCATGTATTTATTTGACTGTGTTTAATACAAGTGCAGCTTTTGATTTTTAGCAACACTGCAATTGACATTTTATCAATGCTGGAGCTCATGTAAGTACATATAAAATTACTATTATGTTGCATGTATCTACTAAGAGTAGTCATTTCGTTTCACCTCCTCCACTCTGCTTTTTAATGCTACACAATAAATTGAAAAGAAAGCAAGCGTAAAACACAACCAACGAAAGCAAATCCAACAGTTACATTGTAGGCAATGCCAAGGCGACTATCAGTTGCAGACAGTCGTAAAAAAAGGGGAAAATTGTACAATGCCATTCGCTGATATACAATAGCACTATACATCTGTATATATGTATACACAAGCTAACATATATATGTATGTGTAAGTATAAAGCAATAGCAAATCCTCAAGTCGCACATTTGGCATTGCTGTATGTGGGCAGCTGCGATTGAAAAATGTTACTCGCTTTGTTTCGTTTTGTGCACAGAGTTCATTATTAATACCATATCCCCGCTAAAAATGTCTGTAAGTGCAATGTTAAAATTGAATTCGAGTCAGACACTAAGCTAAGTGAAGCTCTTTAACTTATTTCGTATTGTTTCGTATTTACAGGGTATCTGATTAGAAATCTTTGAAACGTTTCTTGATTTTCGTGTGGCTCAAACAATGTAAACACTCGTATTCACAGTACTTTTTATTCAATTTTCAACATCTCTTCGATTTGTTAGTTGCCAGTCAACACCCCCAAAGTCCGCCCACAGATTCCACTTTGTGCCACACACACACTCACTAACACACATATGTACATGCTGGTCGTGTTTAATGTCACGTATTTGATCAGAAAATTAAGGATCAAAAAGGCATTTGTGTAAGCATCTGAAAATGTTGTGATTTATTGCGCCAAAGCGTTTTGCAACTAACTCCTTTGGTCACCGAATACCCTCGACATCTCATGCACCAGCAGCTGGCTTATGTGGATGTCAAAATGAGTGTGTGTGTGTGCCTCCCTGCGAAGCCTTTCTGTCCTTATGATGTACGACTAAAAGCAGCTGCTGGCTTGAGCTCTTCGCTTGCCGTCTGTTTAGTTTAAAACTGGGACGTGTACAATTTAATTTAATCTTTAGAATTTCTTTTGTGCATGCCCCCACAATTGCTCAACAACAAAGTCTATCGTTCTCTCGCTCTCTTTCTTTCTTTGTCTGTGTGTGTGTCCGCTTGTCGTTACCTTACTTGGCTGGCACATAAGTTTAGCACATGGCTTGGACACAAACAAAAAAAAACAATAAGAAAAAACAGAACATATTTTAACAAGTATCACATTTTTACTCAAATTTTAAAGCAAATAAGCACACAAAATATGATTAGTAATCAGACAAAAACTCTGAATAATTCACTTATGACTTATTTAATACAATTGAAGAAAATTTTGGTATAACTAAAAAGTTCTTATTCGCACAACATAGAAGCCTCTTTTTTCATTAGTTCCTTAAAAGTTTTTTATTTCCATAGCATAGGAGTAAATTTTCGCATGGTTCTTGTTTTTTAACCATAACGTTTGCTACTTACATTTAAGTAGAGCACATAAATTCAATAGTATGTTCAATCCATGGGCTTACATCTCTAAGAGCACTTTAATTGTGAAACTTACCTGCAAATATAGAATCAATAAAATATGATTTGAAACAAATGTTGAATGTGTAGGCAGAAAGCTTAGCTTAAGTTTCTGGTTTTAATAATAATGAGGGCTTAAATTTAATAAGGCCAAGTGCATAAAAAATGTATTACATTATATTGACAAACGACGCGTCGTCAAACTCTGGCACCGATGAAAAGTCAATTTAATTTGCTGAAAGCTATTGCTCTGCCGGGCACGTACAACAAATTTTATATGAAACAGGTTGATACAGCAACAGCAAACATCGAGAACATCAACAACATCAGCTGCTGATGGCTAAATTTAATAAATATTACACGTTTCAGATATGAACATACGTTCAATGTCCCGTCTGTAAAACTGGGATTATTAAAACCGCTGTCATCGCGCATACGCCACGTGTGTCTGTCAGCCGGTACTCAGTGCAACCACTGATAATACTACACATATCATACAGAACCATATATACATACTTAATTGCTTACCTACTTATATGAACTGCACAGTTGTTACGCACTTGTTAATGAATTTTGTAAAGTGTAATTTTAACATCAGCGCAATAATTGCTGTCTACACTAATTGAAAATCAATACGAATATCCATTTTCATCCGTTTCTCTTTTATTATTTATTTGATTTTTCCTTGACGGCTAGCACTATTGATAATATTTTGAATTCTTATTTATTATTTGCGCTTGATAACAAACAAAACTCAGGAACATCTGCTGGATGGCAACATTAAATAAAATAATTAAATGTTTGGCTGCCAAAAACGTGTAATCTGCTCATAATTGGTCCTAAAATTACAGACGGGTTTTATTAAATAAATTTGATTTGCCATTTTGATATATGAAATTCAATAAGCGATATGATTTTAATTCTGTTTTTCTTTGAAATTGATTTTTATAATGCATGACTTTTTCTGCATTGTTGAAATAGTTCTGTCTCGTAAGCTTATGTGGTATTTTGCTTATTTTCAGTTCTGCAAAAGCTTAAATTTTAAATGAATATAACAAAAACTAACTGAAAATGCTCATTCACAACAGTATTTTAGTCCAATATGTAATAAATATTGATAAAATTATAATAAAATACTTTATTAACATGAGCTGTATAGCCTTTAAACAGGTTGATCAGTATTACAAACAAAATAAAATATAGGTATGTAGGATTGGGAGAACATGTCTCTTGTTGAGTATACTTTGCTTTACGCAATAACATAGAAAGTTGCATCAGCCAAGCCTATTTTGCATTCTGCTTTCCTATCGCATATTCTCTTTCTTACAATATCATAATTTTAAGCAGATAAACACATTAGAGTTAGTCTTCGTCAAGAGTTGAGTTGAGCAGGGTCGCAAATCGTGCAGACAGAAATTAAGTCAATTGTTCAGCCAATAAGTGGTTTAAAACATATCGAACATTACTTATAATTTATTAAACCAATATCAATAAGTACGTTTGTGAAATTAAAGAATTTAAATAAACAATTTGTCATTACCTACATATATAATCATTAATAAGATAGACAATAAATTTGTAATAAGCTTTAATTAAACGTTCCTCCCTTTAAAAAGTCAATTTTGCTTCAAGACCTCTGACAATGTCCGTTGTAACCGAGTCAAATGCCAAATAATTTTGTGTTTTGTAAGAATATCAGTTTTGATTGCATATTATGCACATTACCAGTGCATAACCACCACAATTCAGAGTGCACTAAGCGAATGCGAGGCAGACACTTTGCGTTCTCGCATTAATATATGTGTGTAATATGCATAACACAAATTTGGGGCGTATACTTAATCTGCACAACGGCCACAGCGGTCCGGCCCCAGCCGCGTATGACCGCTGGCGGCTATTTTCGCTCTTTATGTCAAATGAAGCGTGCAAAAGTCGCAAACGCCCAACTCGCCGCCCCGAAAACACAGAATGGACATTAAATGCGCAACCAAAAAAAAAAAAAACATGCGCTGCAGGCGCTAGCCAAATACCATGAGCAGGGTCAGGACCTGGAACCAGCCAGGACATTTATGCATAGTGGATTTTTAAGTATGTAAGTGTGTGTGTGTGTGCTGTTTGTTTTGTGGGTGCTTAACAAGGGACCAAGAGGACAAAAGTTGGCATTGATAAAGTCATCAGAGCAAGAGCGACAAATCGATAAATGAAAGCGATGAATGAAAGCGCCGCATAACAATAAATATTTTGAGCAAAGCTCCAAGTATAAAATTTGCACAACTTCTATTGGGGTTTCTCAGTACAATAAGAAGAATTTGACTCTTTTATGAAGCCAATTTCCGACTTTGCCAAGCATCTAAAAGTAAAATTTATTTTGCAAGCCGACTCGAATCCCTCCCTCACACTCCTCATAGTGGCTCATTAATTGGTCGCACGTGACGTCATTTGGTTTATGGTTTTATGCTTTTCAATTTACACACATAAACTAAAACTTGATAGCTTGCACAATTATATGCACATATTATAAAACCATAAATCATAAAATTTCGAAGCGCCGTATTTAATAACCAAATAATTCTGCATTGGTAGTCATTTATTTCGAAAATTTGTATTTTTATATTTATGCCTTACATGAATTACGCAAAATAATGCATTGACAGGACACGTGTCCTGCTGTGCTTATAGCAGATTCAGTTATTGTTTGTTGGTTTAGTGTTTATGCGCTGGTTTAGCATGAGCTGTTGGGAGGTCCGTCGGTTAGTTCTCGCTGTCAGCTCATAATCGAATTAGTTGCAATAAAGCACACAATTAATTTCCGCAGCTGCGTTTCTGTACTGTGAGAACGGAAAGCATGCAACGCCCATGCCTCTGCCAAACAATATGATTTATGTTAGTAAAGTGCAAAACTTGCCATCCAAATGCTGACCGTTAAACATTTTATCTGCGTAAAATATTTTTCTAGTACATAAAGCCCAGCCTAGGTACTGTTCATTGGGTCCACTCTGATGGCAATCAGTTTGTGCTGTAGAAATTGAATGAGATAATAAAATGAAAGCACAAAGAATGCAGCATAAAAGGATAACGGCATAAGCACACATGATACAGGATTTTATCTTGAATGAAGTTATGCCGGCAAATATGACTGGAACGGACTCCTACTTAAACAATATAGGCAGTCCGATAGTCAGACAGACAGACAGACAAACCACAAGGCAAGCAAACCGCTGCCAGATAAAGCCGATTGCCTGGCGATTTGACTTGGATCTAAACACACACACACATGTATGCATTGTCGTCTTGTGGTCTGAGTTAGACCAGAACAATGATATATACATATACATATGTGATCTGAGAATGGGGATAGGGTAGGTGGTAGGCAGTAGCTGCTCTGAATCATACATGAGTTTACAGTCGGCGTAGGCAAAGACGCAGAAACGCACACAAATTCAATATTTTTGCATGCGGAAAAGCTTTCGAATAAGTGGGGAGGCAGCATTGTGTGTGTCTATCCGTATGTGCTTGTGTGCGTGCGTGGGCAGCAAAGCTTTGGCATGCCTCAATAGCAAGCATCTTTATGCCAACGTCAATGATTTTCACGCCGGCATAGTCTGCGCACATTTACCAACTTCCATGGCATACTTACATGCAAAACAGCAAAAGCATCATGTACATGGATACAGGAAATCCTGGCAGAATGTAAGCTCAATAATTCTACTCAACTCGACAAGCCGCTCTGTTGTTGATACTATTTTTTTTTTTTAAGTTTGGCAGAATTGCTTAAAATATGCCTTCACCCACATTTCAATACACACAATAACGAACTCCAGCGAAACGTGTTGATGTGTGCTTATGGATCTAAAACTAACCCCTGCTACACGCTGTAGGCACTCAAATGTATTGCCAACGTTTTCTCTATTGCCATGGCGTAATAGCCAAATCCCTAGCGGGCACCCATTATTGCCATATATTTTTAAGCCTTTTTGGCTTTGTGTTTTCAGATGTGTGTTTATGTTTGTGTACAATATCTAGCTTCATCAGAAACTGATACACTTAGTCAGTTAGTCATTGAGAAGCATGGATAAAGATAGTAGGAAGGCGTACTATATATACCCTATTGCTGCCAGGCACTAACACACTTTAAAATCCACTAGACAGCAGTTAAAAACTTTTTTGGCCAAAGGGGTCTCCTTTTAAGGCCAACTATTGCAAAACCCAAATGCCCCAGAGTGCTATTACTGAAACAGAAGAAATCTATGTATAAGTTTCGCTTCCAACTTTAATTTCGCTACTCATTCTGTCTGCTTCTTTCGTATTCATCTTCAACGTTTGTTTTTCTCGGTTGACTTTTTTGAGCTACTTGGGCCGCGTTATATGTGCGTTCAGTCGTCGCAGTCAGTCACTTCCACTTGCTTTTAGCAACGCTTTTATGGTAATGAGCTCACATTTCAAGCGACAGCAGCAGCAACAGAAGCCGAAGCAAGAACGATAACGGCAACAAAAATCAAAAGAAACATTTTGACATGACGCCCTCCTTGATAGACGGAAAAAGTGTCGAAGTGGGTTGCTTAACATATTCTAAATGGCACCGGATAGACCAAACCTAACCAAATTTTCCGGTGTAATCAACATTAAAATCACTGTCATTAAAATCTCAAATGAGGATGAAACAAAACAATGAACATAAAAATCTATTGATAATCTTTTGAATTCTATTACATTATTATTGTCATTTACAATGCCAAAATGAATTTAAATAAGTAAAAACTCACAATTCATTTATTATTATTAATAATATTAATCAATGCAAATGCTTATATCGATATACAGTTTAGTATTCATTATTTATATTTTATTTTAAAAAAAATTTGTTGATTTCAAATATTTTTTAAGAACATGCAAACATTCATAACCCGGCAAATGCCTTGAGGTCAAGGACCGAATATATCAGATGTTCATAGCCTTTTAAACAGTAAACGAATTTACGCTTTGTATTTGCCCTATTAAAAACATAAGAAAATAACTTTTACAATTATTTTCGTATAATGTTTTCATATGTTTTTCATAATTGGAGTTTTCTAATAATTATTATTTTTAAATAAGTTAAAAAATACCGAATTCTGAACCGGTTGTGGCAAGAGCTTAATTTACTATAACAAGTAACTAGGACCTGATTTAAACTATAGATATAAAAGTATCTTAGCCTTTTTCTAAGCTGACTGAATGTCCCTCGTTAACGTAGAAGTGTTGGTGAAATTGCTTACGCCTTTAGCTTTTGCAGTTTTCAGTTTGCAGCCTTATCACGCAACAGAAAACGATTCACTGCGCCCAGGCGACAAGAAGTTTTACCGTTTTAAAGGCGCTGCAGCGTGCAAAATATTTATTTCCGTAATTTTAGTTGAGCATCTTTTATTTTGCGTAACGTGTTGTTAAATTGTTGAATGAACGCAAGGCAGTGGGTGGTGGAGAGGTGGTGTAAAAGTGAAAAAGCGTGAGGCAAACTGGCAACATTTTTTTTCAGCTTCAATGCACTTCATGCGCTGCCTTTAAAACACAGCAATGTGTAAGTGCGAGTATGAATTCAGAGTCTACTTTGTCCTCGAGCAGGCATTCTAAGGCCAGTCACACTCACACGCCGACATCCACTTGCACACCTGCCCTGATTGTCAAGTGGCTGCCTTCCTTCTAGTTTGCGTTCCTCTACATTTCATTTGCGCCTCTTTCCGTGCATTCATTCGCAATGTTTCTTTTATTTTTCGCGTTGTGTTGCTTGGCGGCTCATTTCATTTGCCTCCACATACAATACCCATTCCAACACTCTTACCATTATATGTCCTTGATAAATGTTAAGAATCTTGATGCTGTGCTCATTTTGGCTGGGCATTGTTTTTATTGTTGTTGACATTTGCGTGTTGTTTTTATTTGTGAGCCTCCCAACAACTTGATCCTTGTGACACAGGACCTTGAACTCACGAACAGCGAGCCTGATAACGAGTTGCGACAACACACAGGAGCAACAACAAAAACAAAAGCACAAAAAATAATATGTGAGTGTGGAAATCTTTCATATTTATTTAACGTACTTTTTGCGAGTGCTCACAAAAGCTGTGCAAGTGCACGCGTGATTTACTTTGTAAGTTTTAATTGAATTGCGCGAAAAAATCTTTAAATGCTTTAGGGCCAAAACTGGCAGCCATTCAATAATTCAATTAAATGTTCTCTATATTTTAGTGTCGAGAATGTCAGCTCGACGGTTCGTTCTTGTGTGAGTTTGAATTGAAATTCTCAAATTCAAATGCGAATTTCTCTATTGTATTTTATGCAAAATAGCAAAGCAAAGCAACAGAAACAGCGAAAAGTGTATTAAAACTAGCACACAAAACACAAACATGCACGAGTAAGCAGCAAAAGCTATAAGCTAGAGTATACTATAATGATCAGTGATATAGAATAGATAAGTTTTGTATATTCAGTGAGCTTTTTGTGTTGTGCGTTTTGGCGTAACAACATTATTGGAAGGCGAAAAAAATCAAAACAACATCAGTGTCAATCAGAGCGAACAAATGTATAGCATAGACATTGTATATAAATAAATACGTAAGCATACATGTATATATTTCTATGTAAATATGTTAACGTACATCTTTATAAGCACATGCTTCAGTGAGCTGGACGCTGAAAACAAAAATCCCAGGCGCGTTTCTATGTAACGCTATATCAGGACTACAAAAGCAAAATACAATGTTGTAACCTAAAAATAAAAAAAACACAAAAAATAAAGAAAAGTATATATAAAAATGATAAGAGAAGAGGAAGCTGGCTAGGAGTGAGCCAAAAAAAAAAAAATAATAAAATACAGGAGACAGTTTGAATTGTGTCTCTCGTTTGCTCTGCTTTTGGCACAAAAATGCTTTCAATAAAAATTACAAAGTAAACCCCATGCAAAAGACATAGAATACAAAAGCGAACAAAAATAAAAAGAAAAAATACCAGGGAAAGGAATATGCTGCGTGTATGTATGTTCGTATGTTGTGTGTGTGTGTGTGCATGTGTGTATGGACACATAGAGTAATTCTTAGTCAACGAGCAAGAAAAACGTATTCACGCTTTGCTTAATCCTCAGGGAACTCATTCAGCTTGTACTATGTAATCGTATGTTCGAGGCATGTATGTATGTGTTTATATGTGTGCGTAGGACAATGCAATGTCTCTGTATATAACCAAACAATTTAAGCCCTAATTGTGGGCAATTACTTTTTGCTCGGCTAATAAAAACGTTAGAAATATTTGCGTATTTTAACTAATGATTTTCAGCTTAAGCGCAAGCCTCGACACCAGTTCCAAACGCACACATAGACACACACACACAGCCGCAGGCCAAGTAAATGCCGCCTAAATAAACAGCGCCTAAGCTCTACTCCCTTTGTTTTAATGTGTTTGTGTATGTGTGTGAGTGTGCTTGTGTGTGTGCAGTGTGTATTGTGTCTCTAAAGGTAAGCTCCAAAGTTGCCCTGTTGTTTCTATTTTCATGACTGTCACAGGTTTTAATGAAATTGCACACACACGCACATAATATGCATGGGTTATTGTTTTTTTTTTTTTTTTTTTATATTCTTTATTTAAACTAAATAATAACTAAAAAATACATAATAATACATGATAATATACAGGAGCGACAATAATTTGCGGTACGTCCGTTAAGAATTGCTTCGCAAACCACTGTCGCATCCTACACTGGAACAAGCCTAGCTTGAAGTTGACCTCCTAAGCCGCTCCACTCGCCTCTGCTCCTTCATCACCATTGCCGCAAATGTGCAGGCCGCTTCCCACTTCGACGATGATTCCATCATGCCTGGGACTAAGTTATCCACGGTGATGGGGCAGCCCATAGTGCGCTCCAGTGCACTCCTCTGAGTTGCGAACCGCCCGCAGGTAACCAACACGTGGTGTGCGTCCTCTGGCGAACCATCACCGCACCATAGGCACTCCTCGCTTTGCTCGTGGCCGAACCGCTTAAGGTAGCTCCGAAAGCACCCATGTCCAGATAGGAGCTGCGTCAAATAGAAGTTGACTTCGCCGTGTTTGCGGTTTAGCCAAGGTAGCAGCTGCGGGATCAAGGCAAAAGTCCAACGCCCCTTCACCGACGAGTTCCAGCGTGCTTGCCATCGTTCTATTGTTCTGGCTCTCACTGCTGCTCGAGGCATGCGCTCTAAGTCACCAGTTGTGTGCATTTGCAGCTCGCCCGACTCGATAGCCAGTTCCTCGATCGGTAACATGCCAGCAATAACCAGGGCAGCCTCGTCTGAGATTGTCCTGAATGCGCAGCAAACCCGGATGGCGCACAGACGGTAGGTAGCGCATAATCCGCGGCAGTAGCTGGGCACCTGCGCGGCTCTCCACCAGATCGGCGCACCATACAAGACGGTGGCACGGACTACACTCATTAGTAGCTTTCGCCGCTCCTGTTTAGGCCCTCGTGTATTAAGCATTATCCGCGACAGTGCTCGGCTTGCTCCAGCTGCTTTAGATGCAGTATACTCCAGATGCTCCTTAAATGTCAATCTCGTGTCCAGCATGACCCCGAGATATTTTATTGCCCTTTTCGACAGAATCGTGGCGTTGCCCACAACTATTCTAGCCGTCTCCACCGACTTGCGACTGCTGACTAGAACCGCCTCTGACTTGTGCGCAGCCAGCTCCAGACCCGCATGTTGAAGCCAGTCCTGCACGCGGGCAATGCACGTATTGCATGCAGCTTCCACGCATCTCAGCTCCTTCCGTACGACCACGATGGCTAAGTCATCGGCGAAGCCAACGATATATGCATCGTCAGGGAGTTGAAGCCTAAGGACTCCGTCATACATAACATTCCACAGGAGTGGCCCGAGAACGGATCCCTGAGGGACTCCTGCAGAAACTGCGTGAGATTTGGTGCCTTCTGTGGTCCGGTAGTGCAGCACTCGACCGTCAAAATAGCTCCTTATTGTGTCCCGCAGATATGAGGGGACCTGCAGAACCTCCAGAGCGTCTAGGATAACATCCCAACTGGCTGTGTTAAACGCATTTTTTATATCAAGCGTGGCAATGAGACAGTATTTTTTGGTACCTCCTGCCCATCTGGAGCCTTGGATGGCACTGGATGCAATGTCGACCACCATGCTCAGGGCGTCGAAGGTTGACCTCGCTGTCCGGAATCCAAACTGGTTTGGGGATAGCCCGCCTGCTCTGTCTATCGCTTGGCTGAGCCTCACAGATAGCAGCTTCTCGAAGACTTTGCCAATGTTGTTCAGCAGGCAGATTGGTCTGTACGAGGAAGGTTCCCCCGGCGGCTTATCAGGCTTCGGCAGTAACAACAGATTCTGCTCTTTCCAGCTAAGCGGAAAAGTCCTCTCGCGTAGGCACGTATTGAAAAGGTCAGTGAATTGTTGGGCTTTCAACGTCATTGCCAGCTTCAGCGCTCGATTAGGGATGCCGTCCGGGCCTGGGGATTTGGACGCCACGATGCTCCTGGCAACAGCGAGTACCTCCTCCGGCGTGATAACTACTGGTTCGATGTAGTCCTGATGCTGTGTTGTTGCTGCGGGCAGGGACTGCAGCCTACCGTTCGGGAACAGGCATTCCACGACGGCCCGCATCCTGCCTGGCTCCATAGAGGGGTTGTGTTGGTATCCAGCATAGATGCGTTTAACCACGGTTTTGTAGGCTCTGCCCCACGGGTCGTGCTCTGCAGAGTCGCACAGTTGCAGATAGCATTCCCTCTTGCTCGCCTTGATGGCCTTCTTGAGTTTACCTCTCGCCCGTCTATATTCTTCGTGCCTTAATGCGAAGTGTGGCCTATTAGCTGCTCGTTGGCAGAGCCTTCTCGCTCTTATGCAGGCTCGGCGCGCCATATCTATATCGGCGTTCCACCAATACGTGGGTTCATGGTGTCGCGCGTAGGGGCGGCGTAGTGCCATGCTGCTGTCGCATGCCGAGGAGACTTGCGCTGCCATTTGAGCTGCCCGGGAGTCGGCAGATCCTGATGTGGTGAGCTGCTCAATTGATCTAGAAAACGCCCAAGCGTCAAAGGTGTCTTGTCTGTAGTGTTTAGCGTTTGGCGCGCTATGCTCACTACACTCTCGCAGGCCACCCACTGAACATACGATGGCGTTGTGATCGCTTGCTGTGTACATGTCACTAATCGTCCACTGTGCTGCGTTAAATAGGGAAGGGCTGACGAACGTAAGGTCAATTACCGAGCCGCCCCCTGCTCTGGAAAATGTGTACCTGTTGCCGCTATTCAGTAGCGCCAGATCCAAAGGAGCCAGTGACTCCAAGAGCACCCTGCCTCTAGTGTTCGTTAAAACACTGCCCCACTCCAGAGCCCATGCATTGAAGTCGCCTGCGAGTATGACTCTACTGCGTCCCCTGGCGTCATCTACAAGCTGTTCCAAGACAGAGGAGAAGGCGGCGATAGGCAAGCTGGGCGCGAGATAGCAGCTATATATGCACAAACTGCCCAATTTTGCCCTCACAAATCCATGGAACTCTTGCACCTCAGTAAGCTGCTGAGTTGCACCGCACACCCACAACGCAGCCTTCTTGCTGTTGTCCGACGCCCAGATGCCCGATGGCGCAATCGGCACACGATGAGGTTCGCTCAATATGCATACATCGATCCTATGCTCCTTGGTTGACTGCTCCAGAAGCGACTGAGCAGCCATGCAATGATTAAGGTTAAGCTGGAGTTATTGTGTTATTGGTTATTGTGTGTCTGTGTGTGTGTGTGTGTACACATTATGTACACGCCTCCTTTTATCGGTTTAGTGCTTTGCGACACAAACACACAAAAACACAGTATTTACACACGCACGCACACCTTGTTAGCCAGACCACATTGACACACTTATTAATAATTCATTTTGTGTTAATAGAATGTTCAGATTTCGAGGTAAAACACTAACACATACACACACATTTACACCTACGCATAGTCGAACAGAACTGTATCTCGGCAAAATAAATCAGTAACATAACACGCTCTTAGCGTTAGGTCTTGGCTATTCGTACATATAATTAGTTGATTTTAGCATTCAATAATTTAGCACAATTCGAAACATAAATGAGACCCTTCAAATAGCTGACATAACGAAAAAGGGATGACAATAACAAGGACAGCAACTTGCGATCTGTTTCATCTGGTCCCAATCCAGATTGAACATGAACATTAGAAAATCAATCATATTGCATGGTCAGTTTACAAGGCAAAAACCTTCTTGATAACAGATGATGTCTTCGAACATATGTATGCCTTGTGTGTGCCTTCCTTTGTAGAACACAATTAATAGCCTTAAGTATCTGCGCTATGCCTTCGTCTTTGATTATGCAGAGTCCTCTTATTACAAGCTTAATTTGTTAAGCGCACTCAAAAGTGATGTAAATTTAATTAGCTCATTATTTTATAAATGTTTATGGGATATAGTTAAAACTCATTTCATTTCCTGCCAAAATACGGCACTCTCACTTAGTGCTGCTCCCGGCTCCCGGTTGGGCGGCATTGTGTAAATTTTCCAAAAATTGAACAAGCGACTGCGTAAATGTAAGCTGCGATGAGCATTAAGTATTCGCCTCGTATAACTCGTGGGAATCTACATTAATGATAGCTACATAAAATAAAATGATTTGCCCTCGGCAAGCGCTGGGCACATTGCCCAATGCTCAGTGCGTTATTTTAAGTTTAACGCTTGATAGCTTAAATGCCACGCAGCAGGGAAAATGTAGTATGTTAATTAATCAGTTTTGACTCCCCTTGCTGATGCTCGATATTGATATAATTTGCCAATAAACTTCTACTGACAATGAGTTAACAATAAGCTGCGAATATGTTATGAATATAATTACCATGAAATTATCAAGCTTTGATAAAATGTCATTCAGTCATTTTCAAAAACTCAGAGAAGCACGAAATATTATGTTGGTAGCTTAGGAAAATGTCCAAATTGAGATCAAAAGCAAAAACGTGGCACTCAATCTATTTATGTTTACGCATTGTTATAAAATGAATCATCCTTTAAATGTATTCAACCAAAATGACAAGAACAAAATTCAACTTCCTTCAACCGCAACTATTTCATAAACTTCTCCCTAAAGTAGAGTATATGCTGTATGCAAATAGAAAAGCTGACACATTTATCCATATAATAAGACACCAAAGAACTGCTTTTAAATTAATTTGTTTTCTTGTGTCATTGAACATGTCATTGATTATAATATTCCTTACCAACGGGTATAAACAGCTCGAGTGCACAGTAACCAATCAAATGGAAACATGTTACAAAAAAAGCTGCGGCGCACAGTTATATATAAAATATATATACTTGTACTATATATCTACAAAGAGCCTGCACAATGCGGGCAGAAAGCAGCCTGAAGCGAGGACCATGGCCAGAGGAGTCAGCTGCAGCACATAATGGCTGGGCAGCTAGGGTGCAGCTAGAGGGCAGCCGATGGGAAAGCAAATGCAGAGATGCAGTGTGGCCGATAAGCCTTGGGCATCAGCTGGACCAAAAGTCGGCCAAAAAATAAATGTAAATTAAAAGTTGGCAATAACTGGAACAAAAAAAGATAAGTAAAAAGCAAATGACGCCAAAAGCTATGCATATGAAATATGCTAAGCACAATGACGACCAGAGCAGCTGACAATGCTTATGAACGCAAGGATTGAATAAAATTGTATACAAGATGTGGCAAGCATGCAATTTCTTCAGTATGTAGAAATACATATGCTTAGCATAATAACTGGTTGTACGTGCACACCAAGATACACTCAGATAAAAGGGGGGGGAGAAACACTGAGGGAGGGAAAAGGGCGTTGTTAACATGACATCATCGTGCAATAAGCGCGACAATACACATCCTAATGAATAAAAATGAATTTAAAATAAAAAAAAAAGAGAGAAAGCGACAAATAAAATATATGCGGCGACATAGGCAGACAGCGCTCAGCAGGCTGCCAGCCAGTCTACGCACCCAACAAAATGATACAGCTTTATATCCAGCTAGAGTCCTGCTAGGCAGTCAGCCAACTCATAGACAAACATACACACACATACATATTGTGCTGCTGCTTTTGCTAGTGCTGCAGGCCAAGTTAGCTGTCCTGTCTTCATAATCCTTTATTTAAATATTGTTTGCTTTTTATTTGCAATTGTTATTATGCTTGTAGATATTTTCCATAAGTAACTAGACACACACACGCATACAATCAAATCAAGACAGCAATCTCAAACTTAAAGTGCTGCGATCGAAATTTTCATTGTATTTTTTGCAGCACTTGCCTTAAAATATTTTGCCAGGCAATTTTGACATTTTGACTTTAGCGCTTCGTTGGCTTATATACACATATACATTTACGAAGAGCAATTAGCAAATACATGTGAGCCCTGTGGGAACGGGCAGAGCTGCTTTCTAAACTTTGTTTCAACGTTCAAATATATAACAAGCAACGAAGAAGGTAGTACAGATACAACAGATAATTCGGCCCAAAGGCGTCGCCATATTTAGTATGTCTAACCGTGTGTCCTCCAGGTGGTGAAACAGTTTTGTGCCTCAAATGACAGCATGTTAGCCGGCCTCGTTAAATGTTTGACAGTCGAGCCGTTGACACAGCCAGCCAGGCCTGGTATCTTGTCAGCAAAACCGCGCACTCACACAGTTGCCTACATCAGCCTCCTCTTGACCCACTGTGCGTGTGCGTGTGCGTGCACGCTTTCAAATATCAAACTCCCATTAATTTTGACATCGAAGCGGAAATATATTTAATTGCTTTCCAGCCGCAGCGTCACTTAGTCATATTCATCCCACATACGCACACGCAATACATTTACACACACACGTGCTGCCAAACACACACACACACTGTTGCCGCCGTATTTTTCGACGACTTTCACCATTAGCAACATGTCTCCGAATTCCCTACGCAAATATTTGGTTTTTGCTAGCTATTTTCACGTGTTTTCATTTTGTCGTTTAGTCGATGTAAATATTTCTGCGATCTGAATGTTCATGACAAGTCCCACGCCCTTCCCGCCCTGGTGCTTCAACGTTTCCCACGCCTTATTGGATTGAGCTGCCATAATCGTATTGGCCTTGTTTATGGCAATTTCAACCAATATAATCACTCGAAACGAAGCAAACGTTGCCAAATTTTGATTAGCTTAAGGGAAACTTAATTAAAAAATTTGTTTGCTTAAATGATATTTAATTGACATTATTTCGGTGAAAACGGCAACGGAAATTCATTTACAAAGTCTAACTCAAAATTCATTGCTAACTTTGAATTTTTATGTAAGTTGTCTTTGTAATTATATAATATATAATAATATAATATAATATATATAATTTATAAGTACTTCTACTTGTAGCACTAGGATTAATAAGCAATAAATCAAATCAAATCAAATCAAACGATTGTGCATCAATAACATATTTATTCAATTAGTAGCTACAGGAATAATTATTTATAATTGTGTATACATTTTAATGAGATGAAATGGTTACCATGCTAATTAAGATAAAATACCTTAGTGATAAAAACAAGTAAGATTGCTCAGGGCAACACTTTGCTCAAGAACGGCACAATGCATGTATGTACTTTACTTTTGGATACTCTGCACCAAGAATTATTGCGAACATATAAATGTATCGAGCTCAACTAAAAGAACATTTGTATATGCTAAAGACAACTTTTTATTGGTTATATAGCTATAAGCAGAGTGTTCCACTAAAAGCTTAAGCTGACCCAAATATTTATTATTAAACAAAGTATTAAAATTGTTAAACTAACTGTTAAAATTAAAACAGTGCTTTTTACTGATAAAGTTCTGTTTTTTGAAGCAAAGAAACTTATTTAATTCATCATTATATTTAATAATCTCTGAGATCATTGCTCCTACACAATCAGAATATGTAAAAAAAATGGCAGGAATTAGTTTTAAACAATAATTTTAATTACACCAGATAACAAGATATAAAAGTTTTCGATTGCATGTCATAAAAACATAAAATGTTTTTTTCCAAACATAATTGTTTGACTACCAATTTTAAAAAATTAAAAAATTAAAACCTTAAAAATATAACAATAATTACAAAACCAACATAAACAAAATGTACGAAAAAAACAAGCAATTGTTTGAGTATCACGCATTGTTGCAAACGCATGAAAATATTGTGTTTGCTTATAGACCTCTATACATTCAATCCATATTAATTTTCCCTTCGGTGTTGCACAAAGAATTTATTCGCGACCATCAAATAAATGATAACAAACGATATGCTAAAACTGCCGCCAGCTCGTATCTGCCTTATAAACACGCGTATTTATATGGCCGTAAATTTAAATGCCGTAAAATATGATACAGGAAATGTAGTTTAGGGAATATGGTTCTTGATGCTGATATGGGAGTGGGTGAGGACTGTTTTTGTGGAAGTGACAGGCCGCTGGCCATAAACTAACGCATGTCAAACTTTCGAATCCATGCAAACGGATGTAGAACAAAAATGGAAAGAGCAAAGCCTGGAGTGAAGCAAAAGTGAAAACGAAAACAAAAGCCAAGGCTAAAAGTAAAAGTAAAACTCATACATTATCTATGTTGCTGTGAAAAACTTACATGTGGGTGAAGCTGCTAAATGAGTATTAACAGTGTGATTGCCGCCGAGTCAGTTATTGGGCCTGAAATGTGGCAGTTGCTGCGTCAGTTGAAATGCACTCAAGTCGAACTTTGGGCACACGTGGCGAATGAATAAGTAAGTACAAAAAACAGATTTACTGTTTATCTGCGAAGGTAGGTAGGTATATCCTTTGAGACTTTGATAATATTCCTCGCTTCACTTTGTGCAACATTTATCTGCTGTTCACACGAAACTTTTGTCACGGCATTGACACCTGCGCTTATCGGTCATGCATTTAACACATACTCCAATTGCAGCGCGCACACACACATATGTGCACACGCAAGTACACTCGCACACACACACGTACACACTAAAACACAAGCGCGATGCATGCGATTTGGGTCAAAGTGCTAACAAAACAACAATGCAGCTACTGCGGCACATGGCACTTTTGCCGCTTTGCCACTTGTGATGTCATATGTGCCTTCCCTCTTTTGTCCCTCTCTGCCTGCTTCCGTTTCCGGTGCTGCTGCTTGTGCTGGTCCTGGTGCTTTCACTTTTTTATTATATTTTTTATTTTGCTAACTTTTGATTCAAGTTGCGTTTACAGTCGCGCTGACAATTTGCTGGGCAACATTTCAAGCTGCTGCTGCTATCGACACGAAAAGACAGTATGAAATTCACGCCTTGTTGCTGCCTTTCACTTGCACAGTAATTTTTCACGCTCGCTGATGCGTTTTCAAGGATATGCTTCGCACACACACTCACACACACGCACAATCACGCGCGAGCCGCCTTTTGTTTTGAACTTGCGACTTGAACTTTTGGCGCCCGGATTCAAACTGTGCGCTGCCAAAAATAATATTCGAAAATAACGCGTTGCCGCCGCCAAACAAGACAAGCTAAAACAGCACTCTTGTTTTCTATCTTTGTGGCAAGCGTATGCAATTGTTGCTGTTGTTGTTGTTGTTGTGATTATATATTTTACTTTATTACTCCAGCGTTCTGACGGCTTGGGGCTGCCGCTAACGTGTACAGCTTTCAACGAGTATACGAAGTGAACTGAAAAGGGCACTCTGACGTTGCTTAGCCATGGCCAGAGACCAAAGCGACGAGCAGGACAAGCGAACAAAGACGAAGACAAGAACGATAACGGTGCACGCCCGTGTTTTTCAGTTAGCCTGCGTTTTGTGCTCGTGTCTGTCTGACAGCTGGAAAGTCACAGAGCGCCAAGCATGCGCACTTTGGCAGCCAGAGAGAGAGAGAAAGAGGCAAAAAGAGTAAGAGTTGAGTATGAGAGCTTTTGGCTAGCTTTGCAGGTAGGTTAGACGCTTTCTTGGTTTCGTTTTCATTTGACATCTAATGCGCTTCCAGAGAACTTCCAGTTGCGCATGCAATTTAAGAGAGCAGCATCATTAGCATGCATTCTCTTAAGCAACAAGTTTCTCTTTGTTTTTTTTTTTTTGTTTTTTTTTTTTAAATCTAAAGTCGCTCACAAATGTGTGTCACAATTCAAATTTGCGTTTACTTGAGCTAATTTCCGTGCATATTGCGTTAGCCATTTAATTACGGCAAACCAAGGCAGGCAGGCTGACAGCAAAAGCTGAAAGGAATCGAAATTGTGGCAGCAACAATTAAAGTCGAGCAACAACACTCATGACATGATTTTAAACTATCGAAGCCGCAATGGGTTGCAGAAGGTTCGCTTGGCATGGACAGCAAATCAGTGCTCAAAAGAAATTGATCCTGTAATGATTGCTGCTGGCAGCCAACTAGCGGCACGCACTCTATGGCGGGGTAGGTGCATGAGGCAAGGAGATGTGGCAGGGGCAGAGTACGTTAGGCAGGACTGTCGCAACTAGCAGCTAAACTTTTGCGGTGACCAAACCCAAACGTGAAGTAAACTTACACCGCAACACCGCATCTTCACCCTCAAGCCCCTCGAGCTGACAACGACAACGACAACTATCGCTCCGGCAACATCCGGCTACGTGCGTTGGGCTGGCAGTAAGACCTAAGGAGATTGCAACCACAGGGTGAAGAGAGCTGCTCGGCAAAACGTTTGCCCACATGCCGCTTGTCGTTTTCCATTAGTGTGGCGACCAACCTCAATGATTTCTTACTTACAGCGCACAATTTGTAAGTTTGAGTATGCGCGCCACACACACACACAAACACACAATCACATAGCAAAGCCGCATAATCGCAGTCGTATTGGTTTTCGAATGCTGTCGAGTGCCGTTTGGCCAATGCGTTTCAACAACTGAAGCTCGCGTTCGTCCTGCCTTTGTGTGTGTGTGTATGTATGAGTGGGTGTGAGTGCAAGAGTGCGCGTGTGGTGTGGTAAAAACTTCAGGAAATTGCTTTTGCATGAGCGCTTTGGCGGCTGGAGACCGCAGCGAAGTAGTTGTAGAAAGGAAGCTGCGGCAATTGCAAAAGACGCAAAATGTATTAAAAAGCGAAAACGAATAAAACAGAAACCCATCTCTAGCAAACACAAGCGAACATAATTGCAGAAAAGATAATGTGCCTGCAATTTGCCAGTCACTCAAAAATGAATTTGCTGTTTCTGATTTTCATTTTGTTTTATTGAAATTTATTCATCGGACCTCTCGCTGCTCAATAAATAATGCAAACAGACAATCAAACACAAGCAAACTCAAACAAAATTCACAGATACAAATCACACTCAACAGCACACACACACACACACAGATACTAGGCTTGGCACAGGATTTGGTATTTTTTTTTTTTTAGTTGTTGGCTCGCATGTTTGCTAGCTATTCAGTCAACGGTCAATATGCTCGAATCGCATTCATACACTTTGACCTCGTTTAACTTTTGTCGTCAGCCACGTTCGAAATGATTTCGTGTCTGCTTGCAAACATCGCCAATACACCCATATCGCCTCATCCGCAACTACCAACTACTACAATACACCCTATTTGACACTATCAGAGTGTAATGTTTTGTTGTAACTGAAAATGTAGTTTTTCTTGTCAATTGAAATATGTTGCCTACTTTTTTGCAGTCAAGCAACTTCAACAAGAACAACAACAAGAAAAAAATACCAAAAACGAATAAAAGTAAATGTGTACAAACGTGTTAGTGAAAGGGATTCAAATTGTCAACCCTTTAGCAAGTCTACCCCAACATAGATACTATACACAGGCAAAGGAAATTGAAAAATTAAACAAACGTACACGTCGAATCCAAGAAGTCACATGGCATGGTATACGTAAAATTTTGTTACCTATATAAGCAACCAGATATGGAAAAGAGCTAATTAGAGTATTATTTTGTTGTAAGCTTTAGGTCAATGGTTTTGAATTTTAACAGAAACTTAATTGATAAGATAAGACAAATATATCACATAAATTTAATCCAAAGTTATAACAATCAAGTGGGCTTTATTGTGTTTAAAATATTAATAATTTTAATTGTTTTTATTCTTATGGGAAATATATTTTAATGAAAGCAAACTCAACATATTAACTATCGCAATGCTTTAAAAAAAAAATCTTAAAAAGCTCAAGCTTTTTTTAATGCTTACGGAGAGTATTTTAAAGAAAGTACGCTCATTAAAACAATGTCATTAAAATGAAATTACGAAAATACTGCTTGAAGTCGCCCACGCTCGAAACAAATGTGCAGAAATGACTATAATAATAATAATAGGCAATTTATAATATCAGACTTACACATAATAAATGTACCCATTGCTTGCTTGCTGTACAAAACAGTCAATTAATGCGGCTAAACAGTTATTTATTGCTACCAAGTTACCCATTGTCTGCCCTCTTTACCACTCGCTAGCTTCAACAAGCTGTCTGTGTGTCTTTTGTATGTTTGGCTTAGTTCAACAAGCAGAAATCTATTGACAGGTTGAACAATGCATTTGAAGTGGTTTTCAAGCATATCACATGTTGGTATTTATGAGATATCTAGCAGACTGGACTACAAACACGGACATGACTATGTGTGTTTGTGTGTTGCCTGTAGTTTCCCATTACCCTGCCGCTGCCCGTTGCCCGCATCCCACATAACGTAGATCTATTAAATCAATTTTAGTTGTTGCTCTTTTGTACTACTTTCACCGTGACTGTGCTGACTAACTGACTGATAGGCAGACAGACTGAATGGCTCACTGACTGATTGACTCACTTTTTAACTGACTCGCTGTCTTGGCAACATGTTCAAAACGAGCGGTTCATTCTTTCTGTTAGGCTGTGCAGGTAATATTTGCGCCCAGGGGAAAAATCAGTGCCAGGCCCATAGCAAATACATTTATATATGTATGTTCTATGATGCATAAGTGTGTTAATTTAATAACTTACGAAATTGCTATGAACTTCAAATATGCGTTGCGGCTGTGCAAATATTGACACTGCTCAACATATTACCTGATTAGATTTTGGGTCAAGCCATTTTATTTTTTCTTGTTTTCCATGAAACGACACTAAATGTAAATGTGTGCTTTGCACAACCACACACTTTTGCACACAAAGACAGACGCATACACACAGAAAATAAAATGTTGTTTATTTAAGAATTTAATTTTACAGTAAGAATTTATATATTTAAGACGATGTTAACAATAAGTCTTGATAAGTCTAAGACATACTTGATAAGTACTTTGAAATAAAAATCGTGATCCAATCCTAAGTAAGCTTGAATTTAGTAAACATTTTCTTAAGAAACATTTTAACAAGTCTAAAACGATCTTAAATATTTCTTATATTATTTTAATACAAAACTTTCTTAATGCAAGAATTATTATTCTTAATCAAATCTTAGGAAGTTTTAAACTAAAACTTAAACAAACTGGTTCATTTAATCAATAAAGAAAATTTCGTGATACTTTTTATTTTTTTTTTGTTGTTATATATGTGCACAAAAAAAAAGTTTAGGTTTCTTTGGCTTAATTTTTGTATAATGATTTTATTAAATGAAATAGGTAAAGCTGAGCTTATTAAGAAGTCCTTCTTTCAAGTACTAATTGAACTTCAATTAAGAATAGCACCAGAAAAAAAATAATTCGATTGGGATTATTCTTCATTCTGGTACGAGTTGCGGGATTATATTTAATTTTATTGTTTCCAAAAAGCTTGTTATTTGAAAAGTTATTGACTTATTTTTTGTTGTTGTTTTTTTAAGGCACTGGCCGCATCTAAGGTGTTTTTTTTAAATTTCTAACATTGCTTGCTGAAAAATTAGAATTATTGGCAGATCTTAAACAAGCTCTACCTGTGCTAAGAGGGTATCCATCTGACTATTATCGGGAATTCAACAATCAACAATCATACAAGTCTTCGACTAAGAATCAAAATATTCATTTAAATTTTAAGTACACAATAACTCAAAATAATCTATGTATACAAATTTTTGGATTTTAAATAAGCCCGTCATGCACTAAAATTAAACCCGATTCAACCTGAAAGAAGGTTGCAATTAAGAGCTCCGGAAAAAAATACCTTTTGAGTTGAGTAATTCGCTCTAACTCAATTTTAGAATTTCCAACCTTGTTCTGCTTCGCTAAGCTTCGTTTTAAGTAAGTAAAAATACTTGCTTATTTTATAGCCTTTATATGAATTTGTCAATTCTTATATCAACTGGGCTTATTATTATTTTCAGCTTAATTCAAGAAATAATCAACTCAAAATAACACTTTTTTTTGAATTCAGAATGCGCGATCAAAAAGCTAAGATTGTTACAAGCTTGTTTCAAGAATTTTTCCGTTGTTACTTGACTTTTTTTTAGTGTACGAGTACTTGCGCTTCTCACAGACGCAAATTAATTAAAAGTTTGTGTGTTGTCTAGCATAACATTTTATGTATAAATGTTTATGTATGCAATGTACATATACTTTACATATACATATACACATATGCATATGTATGTTTATTTGAGCGACCTTGCAGACAAGTTAACAATTTGGGGCACTCGCTGTCGCAATGTTTACAAATAATAATGGCATTTATGACCCTGCTCGACACCCGCTCACAGCTTTATCTGCATATGTATTCTTCAGCTATAAAACTGTGGGTCTGTGTGTGTGTGTGTTTGTGTATACTTCGGGGTTGCTAGTTGCTTTGGGGAATTTCGCTCATCATCATTTTATTTTCAGCACACACACACACAAACTTGCAGCAAAGCAAACCAGAACAGCCGTCAACCAAAGTGCACTTTATAAATGGAATATTTTTATTTTTTTAATTTTTGGCGTTTAACTGAAAAAATACTAAAATTAATTTAATGCTTGGTTGCTAAATTATTCTAAGCATTTTTTGCTAAATACATACATACACATAATTTTAGTAAACTATTTAACATTGTATTTTAGCATTTTTTGCACGCTTGTTATATTAAATAAGTTGCTGCAGCTTCCAACTGAAGCTTAGCCATAACTTTAAGCAACTCCCAACAAGCGAAAAAAAAAAGGGAGAGTGTGTCTAGTATAAGAGCTTGGCCCAGATCTGAATTGGCCAAGCACTTGTTTTTCTATACTTAATTAGTACATAACGATGTACATAGTATGTATCGTCTAATCTTTTTTCCTATAAAAGCGTGTTTTAAGGACAGTTAATATTATTTGTCAATAATCAAACACTGCAAACCTAATTTAAATTTTTTACAGGATACAGGCAACGTGAGCAAAACGTGGATTCAATTAAATAAATTTGTTGTTGTTGTCGATTTTATTCAGTTTGTGCCATTTATATGCATTCAATCTGCTTATTTAGCATGAACTGGACAATCGTAACCTATTAGCTTAAAATGGTATTTTGTAGCTACTTTTAAGAATTGTGCTGCTTTGAATATTATAGTATGAAGAAACATATAAACATTTGCCTATTAAGACAGCTCTAAGCTGACCAGTGCATTTATTGAATACATTGCTTACTAAAAATTAAGTCAAAGGTTGTGCAACATGCAAGTAAGAAATCTGTATGGAAAGGTTGTTGTTCGGTGAAAACTTTATCGCTACATTGAGTCAAAACTATAATTGAATGGGAAATTAAGTGCTTATTTGCCCTGTAACAATTGATAGGCTAGATAATTGATAAATTATGAAAAGTGAACTGATTTTCTGACAAAAAATATTAAATACCTTTTGAGCAGACAACACACATACCTCTATTGCAGTATCATCTAAGTGCTGTTAAAAAACATTGAAATGTATCTAAACTTTCAAAATGATTCATATAATATATCATTTAATTAACGGGATAAAAGGGATAATGGTTTTGTGCAAATGTATGTACAGAAATTACCATCTCTGACCCCATAAAAAAATATTTTATTGATCAGCATCAACAGCCGATTCAATTTGCCCTTGTTCGTCTGTATGTCCGTCCGTCTGTGCGATGTCGTCGTTCTCGCAAAATATAATAGTTCCTTGACTTTGGATTTAACTTTTTGTATACCACACGGAGGTCAAGTTTGGTTCAAATTTTAGCTAACTTTTCCGGTTTCCGATATAGATATGCAATCCATAACAATAATGCAACAATTATAATAATCATCTGTGAAAATAAATATTGATCATCATTAAAAATTTCGCCTCTAGCACTTGTAAGCATTAAATAGTTAAAATGAATAGTCCAGCTCTTGTCAAATTATTATTTAAGCCACTGTAAGCATTCAATAGTTCAAATGAGATTTGTTATCATAATCAACAGTTTTCAGCAGCTTGTTAAGGTATCGAATCAATTGGTACTTTTTTTTTAGGTATACATATTAAGAAATTAATCAATATATAATAAAAAAAAGGTTGTTAGACCAAAATAAATTGTTGGTGATTAGCACATTGTTCAGTCATCTAAATAATAGATATATAAGCTTTTATTGTATACATATGTATGTATGCATGTTCTTATGCCATTTTTAAAGCTCAGTCAAGGGCGGACAAGCGCGCCTCTTTGTTAACTCCCTTTATTTGCAGCATATCAAAAACAGATAGAAACTTCTGTCTGAATGAGTGTTGGTGTGCGTCTCTGTGTACATAGGTGTGTGAGTTAGGCTCTTAACAAGATACACTAAGATACATGCAGAGTGTGTGTTTATGTGTGTGGAAGCCTTTTAGGAGCCAGTGTCCTGTACGTTCGTGTGTGCCCACCTGTCGTCAGGTGTTTGCCGAGCTACGAGCTACAAGCTGCGAGCTGAGCGCTGTGTTTCTAGCTACAGTGAGATTCTGAGAGAGAGCGGATTGAGGGAAGGAGTCCCAAATGTGTGTAAGCAACTGCAAACATGTTCGCACAGCTGCGCACTGTGGCATTAATTTCCGTTAATTAAAATAAATACGTCAAGCGGTAATAAATGACTCGCTGATGATATTAAATGCACAAACCTGTCAGCCAGCATCCCTGCCATCCCAGCAGCCAGTATAAAAGCCAAAAATGACACGCGTCAACTGCAATTAGTTGAGAGGGCGACAAATATTTAAAGTACCGAGTGGGGGATAGTGGGGAGTAAAAGTTGCTGGGCCGTGTTTGCTTGCCAAATTGGTTCTAAGACATGTGCGCTACATTAAGTGGCTTAATTGAAACGGTACGATTTGGCTGCAAAATAAGTTTTGCTGCCCATAGAACACCTGCGACCACACTCCAAAATTCTTTCTCTATCTTTGACAATGGACCAAGTTCCTCTTGGCTCTTGGCTTTATTACACTGCATAAATTCCAAACAAATTCTGGAAGACGTCAGCACGTAAGCTGCGCTGTCAGGCAACAACATGTGATATGAGTGTGTGTACTATACCGAACACCTGGTCGTAAAGTGTGGAAGAGGGGAGTGGGTGGATAGTAGCAAATAACTAAAGCAAAACACAAATACGTTGTGCCCGAAATGGCAGCAGCTACAAACAACAACAACAACGACTACAACTACAACAGCAACAGCTACAGAGCTAAAGCGTCTGCTTACCTGCAGCTGAATGGATGTTTGAAAGAACTGAAGTGTGAGATGTACAATAGCAAACAAAAGATTATCCTTGCCCTTACTTCACGCGCTGCCTTTGGACACAACACACTGCCTTTGTACACAGCACACATACACACACGCACACATTCATGAGTGTATTTGTAGCCAGGCAGCCTAGCTGCTTTTGCTTCTATTGAAACGTTGAAGTAATGAAAAAAGTGTCAACTTGTGCACAGCGACTAAGAGACAGCGAGAGAGAGAGAGAGAGGAAGAGAGCAATAGAGCGAAGGGGACAGAGTATAAGACAGAGACGGTAGTAAAAAACGAAGCAGTTGAAGATTGAGGTAGCAGCAACAGAAGAAGCTAGCAACTGCCTGCTGCCAGCGAGACGCAAAACAAAAGCGACAACGACAACAAAACATATGTCAAACGCCAGACATTCTGAGGAATATTAATAACACTCACCGAACATATTTTTCATTAAAGCTCCACGGAAATGTCAATTCGATGATGTACACAGAAAGACACACAGCACACATAGTGAGTTGCTTTAAATATAAGATAATGCAAAGTGAATTTCGTTATCAATCAAGTAAATTAAATAATTGCAGTTGAAATTTGCATGTAGTCAACGTTATTTAAATGCTTTACTGCAAATGAAGTTTGGCTGAGGGATTCTACTAAAATTATCAAACATCAACGGAGACATATAATCTATAAAATTCGACCAAGAGACGCTAGACTCAGCTCATAAGATATGGAAGCACTTGCGAAAATCGATCAAGCACACACAATTTTCAAAAAAAAAAGAAAGAAGGAAGAAAAATAAATTTTGAGACATTGTAGATTTTAATTTTATGGAAAACATGGAAGACATGAATAAATCGACTCGGGTTTTGAAACTGATCAAACACATATTGTAAACGAAATGGGGCAGCAGGTGCTTCCTTCTTAATATTTCATAGATTTGGATAGCATAACTTTACCCTTTTTAAAATCCATTGAAAGTTTATATGAAATTTTCTAATGCTTAGTTGTTAGTTGAGTTCAAGTTTATTTAGGCTAACATTTATACAAACGCACTGCACATTGACTGCTCGCCTAGTCAACTAAACACAAAGGACGCGAGAACGAGAAATCCTCTAGTGAATAATTAACAACATCAAAAACTTTATGGCAAACTTTTGTAATAGAATCGAAAACTTTTTCTAAATGTTGCTACACCAACAGCAATATAAAGGTTTGCAGGTTTGCAAGGCTTGAAACTTAGATGAAATTGGCATCCTGACCAAGATGCTCTTTAAACTGATCAAGGCAACGCCGATAACGAAGAAGATTGGCTATCAGGATGACTGCATTTATCTCTACCTCACTATGAAACTTATAGGCTGAATACTTCCTGTGTCAGATCCCTCAAGCTATGTGTATCTTAGCTGCACACTTATAACTTTGGTGTTTCTGGCCGGCTATTTACGTAGATCAAACCGTTTACACCACGTGAGTTTCGCACTTTGCCTATGACTCCTTTTGTAAGGTTGCCATCACGTTAACAATACTATAGCACCTGTCGAAGGCCAGGGAAGTGCTGGACGTAATGGATTTGCGCTGCACTAGCCTTGAGGAGCGATTTATTGTGTATTTGCGAAGAGCAACGAAGTAATTCTCGTCGAAAGCTTTGTCTTCTGTGGCCATTAGAGATCCACATATCTGAGCTCCATGCTTGGCCTGGTATGATGTCAGTGGCACTTACCATAAAATACATCACATCAACGCATCTGTAGTCTGCACACAGTTCCTAAGACGCACAGTCTTAGAATGCAAGCTGATACTCAAGATGGTCAGATACCTCATCATCTTAGTATTAAGCTATTTACTGTTTAGATACTGCGCCCTTATACTTGGAACTGTTTTTTCACCAATTTGCTGCAAACGTTTTCCTTTTGCAACAATTTTGGACAACTGTGGCTGACTCGCGAATGCAATCTTTTAGAGTAATTGGATTGATTAATCGCAATATCATTCAATGCTTTTGTATTTCTATTACCAAAGGGATCTTTCCAATACCAATGAGCAGGAAAAAACATAGTGCCGCATAGTTAATTTTGGCTATGCCAAGACTATGATACCCTTCACACGTGGATTAATTTGTATTTTTATTTTTTTATTGCGTGAAAATCTCGAAAGACTATAAGGCATTAAATTATTAATATTCGGTGTATCGAATTAACTATGTTAATTTTAACAATAGATATTCAGCTATCCTGTTAAACTCTTATATAGTTTGGTGGTAAGTATGCCAGACTCTTATCCGGTAGGTGCGGGTTCGAATCCCCGTGTATTAATTTTGGTATTTTAGTTTTTTAGTCCAATTATGTTTTTTAATAGATTTTTTGTATCCGATCGGGATGAAATTTCATAGTGAACAAACCCGACATGATCTAAGCAATCTGTGAAAGTTTCATCAAGATCGGTTCAGCAGTTTGGCCGGAAATCGTGTTGATATGGTAAATTTATATGGTGGCTATATCGTAGAATGCTCCGATCGGGATGAAATTTCATAGTGAACAAACCCGACATGATCTAAGCAATCTGTGAAAGTTTCATCAAGATCGGTTCAGCAGTTTGGCCGGAAATCGTGTTGAAACAGACAGACAGACGGACAGACGGACGGACAGACGGAAATCAATTCCTGAGCTCGTCCTGATCATTTTGATATATAGTTTATGGGGTCTCCCATCATTCCTTTAAGGCGTTACAGATTCATGACAAAGTCAATATACCCTGTGAAGGGTATAAAAACGTAAGTGTTGCACTGCCTGCTCTTCATAAAGCAGTGTCGATTGCATTTCTTATTACATTATTCTCCGTTTTTTTCTGTTTTAATAGTTTGCTAAGTTTGCCATATTGCTTAGCACCATTACCAAGCAAATTAACATTGCGAATATATATAAAACTAAATGATTTTGGTGTGCATCTACAAAAATATTTATTAATTAAGCAAGCGTTTAAAGTTTAAGCAAATGTTGTGGTGTCATAAGATTTCTCTTTGGTGATAGCAAATCGTATCGTTCTTTGAGTGTTTCAAGTGTTATAGCAAGAATTTTAGCTACTAATTGTTACATATTGTTATTGTTGTATTTTGTCTAACACATAAAGAATTTGAAGTTATATATCTCTTTAGAAAATATTATTTGTAATACAATTTAAACTCATGGTATGCAGTCACCTGCGACCAATTTCGGATTACTCTAATGTGTTCCAGTATAGTGCCAGGTTACAACAGGCTGTGAGGAGTCAGCTTAAAAATTTGGAGAAAATAAGCGCATAAAGAAAGTCACCAGCTATCCTCTCAACAATTATATCTGTAAAAACGTTGAAATCGAGGTTTATCAGTGAGCGTGGCGCCCCTTCGGTATCAGAGTATAAAAATTGGTGCACAAAATATAAATCAAATCGAAAAAAAATAGAAGTTAAATATTCACACTATAACGAATCACTGAATTATAAGCTAATAACTGAATTAAATTTTTTAGTGTAAGGTATATGAAATTCAAATATATAATATGTTTAATGCAAAAGTTTTACAAAAAAAATCCTTCTTTGATTGCATGTTATAAATTCAGATAAAAACAAGTGGAAACGTTGCAGTCGGACGCAACCGACTGCGGTATACTCGATACCAGTATTAAAAATTTTGATGCCCATCCATGTGGGATGTCAATTGCTATCTTCATACCAAATTTGGTGACTCTAGCTCGAAGTTTGTATAAAGTGGGGAAAGGGGGGCTGGGGGCGGTATGGTTGGGCGTGGCATTCAAATTTTTGGTGCAGATCTATGTGGGATGTCAATTGCTATCTTCATACCAAATTTGGTGACTCTAGCTCGAAGCATGTAAAAGGTGGTGAAAGGGGGGCTATGGGGCTTGGGGCGGTATGGGTGGGCGTGGCATTCAAATTTTTGCTGCCGATCCATGTGGGATGTCAATTGCTCTCTTCATACCAAATTTGGTGACTCTAGCTCGAAGTTTGTATAAAGTGGGGAAAGGGGGGCTGGGGGCGGTATGGTTGGGCGTTGTATCCAAATTTTTGCTGCATATCCTTGTGAAATGTCAAATGCTATCTTCATACCAAATTTGGTGACTTTAGCTAAATGTTTGTATAAGGTGGGGAAAGGGGGGCGAACTGTGTAGGCGTAGCTCTAAAATTTTGATGAAGATTTTTGGGGGTCGTTGTCAACTATTTCCTACCAAATTTGGTGGCTCTAGCTCCACAACTCTGGAAGATACAAGCTTTCCCGTTTTTGACGAAGCGTTGGGGTGGATGGGAGCGGCTAGGACAGTATCGGTAGGCGTGGCATCCAAACTTTTGATGCAGTTTTTGGGGGGTCATCATCACCTATCTTGGCACCAAATTTGGTGGCTCTAGCTCAAAAACTGTGGGAGGTATAGGCTTTTTTGACTTTAAAATGCGGGGTGTCTGGGGGCGGAATGGGGGGGCGTGGCTCCAAAATTTGCAGTTTTTTGGGGGTTGCTAGTAGCTATCTTCTTACCAAATTTGGTAGTTCTAGCTGTAAGGGTGTGTGAAATATGTGGATTTATCGGTTTTGAGTTATCGAATTTATCGATTTGCCAGCCCCCTAGTTATCGTAGAACCCCAATCTTGACACTTTAATTTACTATCCTATAGATAAAGAGAATTGGAAAGTTTCAAGTCCCTAGCTTGAAGGGTGTGGAAAAAACTTGCACACATAGGGACGGACAGACGGACAGACACCATGACGGACATTGCACAAAACCAATATACTCTTTACCTTCGGTATCGAGTATAACAAGTGGAAACGTTGCAGTCGGATGCAACCGATTGTAGTCTACTCGATACCTACATAAAACCGGTTAAAAGAGGACTGTTTGCAGAGGGGTACGGATGCTGCGGGGGTGTAAGCTGTCTCAAAGATTGTCTGATTCAGATGGGGATGCCACCAGCTATCTCAATTCCAAATTTGGTGACTCTAGTTCAAAATTTGTGAGAGATGTGGGAGGGGGGGGGGGGGGGCTGTGGGCGGTATGGTTGGGCGTGGCGAACGCCTGCAGGCGTTATTGCACTAGGCGTTATTGCACGCCCCCGCTCTCTATACCCTCCCTGCCTTGGAAATTTGTGAGCTAAAATAAATAAAAATTGCCCCTAATTTGATACACTCGATATTATTTCATTATGATGTACTTATGACGATGCATGGTTTTATTCACGAATTCATTTCAAACAACAAAAGTTTTCAAAAGCAAAGGAAAGATAATAATAAAAAAAAAGATAATTACGTTTCATTACGTTAATTCAAGATTTCACTTAATTTTCATGATTGTAAGTATTTTTATAAAGTTTCTTAAACTCAAATTTTTATGTCAAATCGAATTTTAATAGAAAACCCCTGTCAATTAATTTAAAAGGTAGCCATACGAAATATAAAATTGTTATGATATTATAGCCTTACTTGTACTTTACGAGTATCCACCATATAAATCCATCGCTGAGTCCGTTGGTACCAAAGAACTGATGCGGCTGTAGATTAAATGTTGAATTTATGCATATATATATATATATATATATATATATATATATCGTTTGGTCTACCAACTCAAAGGGTCCCTGTTAATTAAGATTCGACTAGCAAGATTTCATGTTTAAGCTTAAAACTAAAATATAATTTCAAAATAATTGATAATTAACCAAATTTATCAAAAGTTGTTGCAAATAGCAACGATACAAAACGAAAATCGCATTGGTGATAGCAACGCAATTGAGAGAGAGACAGTTCACTTAAACTCTGGTTTTCAGTTAACTCTCACTGGTTTATGTCAAAGCTTCATTCGGTCAGCACTGTTAAGCTGCGCACAGTGGGACGACTGACGATACGTGGTCGAAATTATTTTTGGGGGTTATGTCTCAACATGATATGTAGGTCCACTCCCGTCAGCGGAGTCTCGCAATCCTGGCTTCCTGAGCAAATTCGATGTCTGGTCTCTCTCTAGATCAGGTCTATCAGGTCATCTAATACTTTACGGAATATCGAATATCTTTAGCGGTCGACGGCTATGTGTGTGTATGTGTGTATGGAACGCGCACAGCGCACTTAGCAATAGCCGCCGAACCTTGAACGCTGTCTCCAACTACAAAAATTAACACAAGAACTTTAGAAAAATGCACTTATTAAATATTAGTTAAATATCACCTTCTCTTGAAAATTCCGCAACTTAAATAACAATTAAACCGCACATGAGCAAGTGTCGGGTTATTTTTGCAATAGATTCAATAATCTCTTTTCTGTCGCACTTTAACAATTTTAAGGCCTTATTGCCGAACTGTACTTTTAATGTAGTTTTAGTTTCACGTGGTTTTTTTTTTTTAATTAAATCGTTTTAATTTGTTTAATACACGTCTTCACTCTTTTGGTGCTGCGACAGAAAAGATCGATTGCTTTGAAAATTTTATGTTCTGCAGCTCGACTTTGCATAGCGAAGAGCTTTCAAACGGGATACTTCCAATGCTGAATTAGCGAAAGAGCGAAACAAAGATGAGCCAACAATATGCTTACACCAAGTAACGGTGATAAAAGCTGCGAGCGAGTTTAGCTAACAAAGACAATGGGACATTATGCTAATTTCGGTGGCAAAAATGAATAAATGTATAGCTCAAAAATTAAAATTGATCATATTATGTTTGGGTAGTATTCTGTCCACTACAGACCACAGATAATGCCATTGAAATCTACAAAGTGGCATTGTCTGACTAAAGGACGGTTTACTAACTAGTCTGTATGTCTTTCAAATGATAAACACCAATATTCTTGTTTTGTTCGTTAAGCAGTTCATAGTACACAGGGCTTATTTTGCGAATAACTTTGGCCTTGACAAAAACAAGATCAAGTTTGTGACTGAACTTTTTGCTAGCATTACTTTGAGAAAACTTCCGCGCATATACCTCTTGGCCTAGTTTAAGTTGAACGTTTCTACTGCGCAAATTGTAAACTCGAGTATTAGCTTCGTGAGCCTTTGCAATATTGGTTTTTGCTTCACTTCTAGCTAATTGCAACGCATCAGGGTAACTTATCCTTGTGTCGTCACTAAGTAAATGCAGTTTTCTTAGGAGATCATAATCTTTTCCATTAAGTATCATGTTTTGACCAAAAGTTAAAAAGTATGGAGAGTAACCAGTACTACTGTGTATACTAGATCTAATCGCACCATTTATCTCATTCAATTTTTGATCCCAACACGTATGATCAGTTCCAATATAGGCACGTATTGCTGCTAACACCGACCTATTCAATCGTTCGCTTGCATTCGCTTGCGGAGAATATATGGCTGTGCATACATGCTTAACAGAAAACCGAGTTAAAAATGCTTCAAAATAGCCTGATCGAAACTGAGATCCGTTGTCGGTCAACACTGAATCTGGTACACCAAATGTGAAGAAAATAGAGCTCTCTAAAAAATCACAAATTTTAGGTGATGTAAAACGCTTTAACGGGCAAAGAAAATGAAACTTTGTATAGTGGTCGACCACTATTAATAGTCCAATGTTTCCAGCTTTAGATCGTGGATATGGTCCAAGTAGATCTAAATATAATCGTTGAAACGGTCTGTCAGAAACAAATGGCCTACCCATAGGTCGTCTTAACACAACATTAGGACTCTTGGCTTGCTTACAGATTGCACACTTTTTGATACACTCACGAGTTTGAGCTACCTTGCGTGGCCAAAATAAGTATCTTTTCAACTTCTTGATCGTTTTACCCATGCCACAGTGCGATGCACTTGGAGAATCATGAGCCTGCTGCAAGACATTAGTAACAATACCTGACGGTACCCATAACTTCCATGTTTCTGCCTCTTGGTCTGCGTTCCCAGTTGCTATTTCTGTTCGCTTATAAACAAAACCATCAGAAATGTTAAGATCAAACAATTTAGCTTGATTCTTCTTCACGCGATCAATAAGATTCATGTATTCTAGACTACGAAAATGGTCAGATGATAGATCAATGATAGGTCCGGTCTGGGCAAACTGGCAAACTCGTCGATCGATGGATCGTTTTGTCTGGACAACGTGTCGGCGACAACATTCAGAAATCCTCTTCTGTGTTCTATTTTAAATACGAAACCCTGCAATTTAATAGCCCATCGAGCTAAACGACCTGACAAGTCTTTCTGGCGCATGAGCCATTGTAGTGATGCATGATCGGTCACAACCAAAAAGTCTTGACCTTCAATACAAGCACGAAATTTCTTGATGCCTTTTTTGACTGCTAAACATTCTAATTCCGTGACGGAATAATTCCTTTGGGCCTTAGTAAGTTTTTCCGACATAAATGCGATAGGCATTTCTACACCCTGCTCATTTTCTTGTGATAGCACGCATCCAAGTCCATATGAGCAAGCATCACAAAGCAATACAAATCTTTTAGAAAAGTTTGGAGTTATCAAAATTGGAGCGGATGTCAACTTTTTCTTTAACTCTATAGAAGCCTCGTTTGCCTCATCTGTCCATTTAAACGTTTTATTTTTTTTTTAAGACACTCAGCTAACGGAAAACTTATATCAGCATAATTTGCGACAAACCTACGGTACCAACCAGTTAATCCTAGAAAACGCCTAAGCTGTCTGACGGTGAAAGGAACAGGAAAGTCGTTTATTGCTTGAATTTTAAAAGGATCCGTTTTTATTTTGCCGTTTTGAATTATAAAACCAAGATATTTTATCTCTCTCATGGCGAATTTAGACTTGCTCACATTAATCGTTATATTGGCCTTACGAAGACAAAGGGCAATCTCCTGTAGTAGAAGTAAATGGGATTCGAAATCATCAGAAAGTACAAGAAGGTCATCAAGATAGACAAAAACTCGATTTCAAAAATGAGGTGGAACAACCTGATCCATTAACCTACACATCGTTTGTGGCGCGTTTGTTAAGCCGAATGGCATCACATTGTATTGATACAATGGTCTATTTGGTACGGTAAAAGCAGTGTATTGGCGTGACTTTTCTTCTAAAGGAATTTGCCAAAACGCATGCTTCATGTCTAGTCCGGTAATAAAACAAGCAGGAGGCAAGCGACTGAGAATCCCATCGATATGGGGTAATAGATAGGCGTCTTTATGAGTATGCTTATTCATTTCACGTGAATCCAAACACAATCGTACCTTGCTATTTTTCTCTACTATTACACAATTGCTGCTCCATGCATTGTTAGATGGTTCGATAACATCTAAAGCTAGCATATTATCTATTTCTGCAAACATCAATTTTGCTCGAGCGGGTGACACTGGCCAATGCCTTTGCTTAATAGGCTTTGTGTCCCCTACGTCAATGGAATGTGAAATTACACTAGTTCTACCCAATCCTTCAAGTTCGAAAGATGGAAAAATCTTAATTACGGCGTCTAATTGCTGCTTCTGCTCAGCTGTAAGGGCATGCAGTTTCGAAAGATCTACCTCATCATCTGAATCTCCTGTATCTAACTCGCATATTTTTGGATTTAGAATTTGGTCTACTAGTCCATAACTTGACCAAAAATCAATACCTAGATATACTGTTTGTTTTAACGCTGGAATGAGATAGAACTCAATAGATTTAGTCCTTTTTCGATATGTTATTCAAGACGAAAAAATTCCCAATACCTTGCAAGTACTTCCATCAGCTGTTTTAATATTGCCGGAGCAAGAACGAGTCTTACAAGTAGACTGCACTTCTCGAGCCAATTCATTGCCGATGCAGCTAATAGATGCGCCTGAATCTAATAAAGCTTTATGGATTTTACCTTCAATCTGAATTTCTATGTACAATCTATTATCGGTCTTGAAAAACACGGACGAAACTAGTCTCTTACGCGTGCTAATGACGTTTTTCCAAAACTTTCTCAAGCGGATTGTAGAGCGCTTGGGTTTTCTTATTAATTCTAATACTTGCTGATCTCCAAAAGTTATACTTCTGACTTCCAAATAATTTTTCAATCTCTCATGAAATGGTTTTCTTATATGCTTATTTATTACTAAATTGGGTGACGATAGGCTTGACTGCGGAAATGAGTTAAGTTCTCTTTCCGTTTGAGTAGAGCTTTCGTTTTGTAAGGTTCTGGATGCGCTTAGTTGGTGGAGGTTTGCGCATCCTTTAGCCGGTTTCCCGGAGGATTACACTTGACACACCGTGGTTTGTACATGTCTTTAGTACCACAGCCGTAACAAAATTCTCTGCGTACCTCATAACAGTCGTCTTATCGGTGACCAAGTTTGTCACAATTCCAACACACCATTTTATTTCGTACGATACTAGCAATCGTTGCATCTGATTCCTGATCTTCAGCTTGACATAGTTCAGAAATATTACGACGATAGTTTAAGGGAGTTTTATTTGACGAATGACGAAGCTCACCATAAAATTGTTCATGCTTCTGTACATCTTCATACAGAACATCGAGAGTACGAATACGTAAATGCAACAATTCATGTCTACGTGGAGTTTTTGAATTATCAATTAAAAGCTGAGCTAATTCTGATTCGGATATGGAACGTAAAAGCCTATTGGTTAAATCTTCAATGCCTACTTGATAGACATCGAACGGCTCTGATTCGCCTTGCCGACGCTTCGCAATTTTTCTCCAAATATCAACATCGCTATCTGTATTATCATATTTATCACGGAAAGCGGAACAAAATGTTTCCCAATTAAAATATGGGTGCTTGCGATAAAAATGCAATAAATGCAAATGGTCGCAAATGTTTTGGAATTCATTACGCAGTGTTTGTGCTGTGAGGGATCGGACACGGTAAATAAATTCACTAGCCGATACATTATCTTTAGTTCCATCACAACGGACATGCCAGTTTTGATAATACTTCCTACTTTTTCTGGAGGTAGACTTGACGTTACGCTACTGTGCCTAAACATGTTGTTTGGACTACTACCATTTGAGCTTACGACTGGTCGAACTGGAATAGCATTGTTTGCGTGTGTCTGCCTCGATAAAACTTGATAGTTTCATTGTAAAGACGCTAACTGAGTTTGCAACGAAGAAGCTATGTGTGCTGTTAGTTCTTCTAGCATGATCTTTTGTTGAGCTTGCATTGCTGTTCGCACATAACTAGCAATTTCATTAGGATCTACTGGTAAATTTTGGACCTCTCGTTGAAAAGAATTATTATTTTCATTAACAGAACCCCTTAAAGGATGACGCATAGACCTGGTTTTCACACCTCTTTTAGGTATGGCTCCTCTACCTCTTCCACGTGTTGAACGCTCGGTTCTACGATCTGTAGAAGGCATATTCAAAGACAAGTTTTCAAGGCTACTCGCGTTTCAACTGTTGCGAGCTTCTGCTTCAGAAAGTTCTACAGCTAGGATTGGATGTTTAAACGGCTCAGCTGTGCATGTGACCAGACAGGTTGGACACTTAGATGAACTTTTGAATCTCTCAATTAAACAATTGCTATGAAACTCATGATGACAAGAAGTTGTTACTGTGACCTGTTCTGTTGTTATGTTTTCGTTACATATAACACAAGTTTTAGCCTGCTCCTCTTCTGGAGTAGCTTGTTTCCCAAAACTGTGATGCAATGGCATCTTAAATATAATTATTAATATCTGTGTTTTTATTAAAGTTGTGAAAATTTGATTTATCGTAATTTTCCATACATAATAAAAGAATATCGTAAAGTGATCAAGTGCGTGGCTTCTGCATACTAAACTATGTAACAGAATGTGGCTATTGTATAATCTAACTCAAAATTTTATGGGTACTGGACAAGACCTCAAATTCCATCTAAGACTTGTTGTTCACAGCCACCACAAAAATTCTAGTTGACTAATGATTTGAGATTGCAACAAGGATTGCATTCCGTTTGAAGTCGACCTATCCAAACTTATGAATAGCTATCGTAATTCTTTCAGTGGATATACAAAGCTGTGCCTACTAATTTAACAAATAAACCTAAGTATTGAATTGAACTGCTTTCTTATGACCCGGTCCATGAATATTCTCCTCTAGTAGATCAAACCAAATACTTGATTCGAATCTCAATTCCTGGAATTGATATACTCGCAAACTAAGTCATAATAAATACAATTTAGATATAAAAATTTGTGTAAGGATGGTTAAACATGGATGGATTTTTTGCGGACCTCAAGGCAAAATTTATAAATATGTTTCATTCGTTCTTCTAAGTCTTTTCTTCTCTAGACTTAAAGTTATATATTAATATATAAATTGACCTTGATATTATTATTCTCTTTGGGTAGTCTACAATAACTAGATGTTCAGTTTTAAGTAATACTACTCCGATGGGCCCCACGTTGGGCGCCAATTATTTTTATGTAACGATGTTCAGTAAGCAGTTGAACTGAGCTGCCGGTCTTCTTAATACAGCCTTGCCTGGGAAAGGGAATCGGGTGTGTGCACTATGCTACGCTCTGTGGATTGCTCGCCGGATGGGGTCAGGGTTTTCCTATCCCTTATATTCCTAAGACACACTTACGACACAAAAATAAAGTTTAAGTGCACGGTTACAGATACTACTCTAAAAGTCTACAAATCAAAACAAAGAAAAAAAAAGCAAGGAATAAGCTCTGTCAAATAAAATGGTGTTTGGTATGCGGATTAGTTATGCAGAAAAGACGTCGTATTTATATGAACCTGATGTTGGGGTTCATATGCTCTCTATACCCTCCCTGCCTTGGAAATTTGTGAGCTAAAATAAATAAAAATTGCCCCTAATTTGATTACACTCGATATTATTTCATTATGATGTACTTATGACGATGCATGGTTTTATTCACGAATTCATTTCAAACAACAAAAGTTTTCAAAAGCAAAGGAAAGATAATAATGAAAAAAAGATAATTACGTTTCATTACGTTAATTCAAGATTTCACTTAATTTTCATGATTGTAAGTATTTTTATAAAGTTTCTTAAACTCAAATTTTTATGTCAAATCGAATTTTAATAGAAAACCCCTGTCAATTAATTTAAAAGCTAGCCATACGAAATATAAAATTGTTATGATATTATAGCCTTACTTGTACTTTACGAGTATCCACAATATAAATCCATCGCTGAGTCCGTTGGTACCAAAGAACAGATGCGGCTGTAGATTAAATGTTGAATTTATGCATATATATATATATCGTTTGGTCTACCAACTCAAAGGGTCCCTGTTAATTAAGATTCGATTAGCAAGATTTCATGTTTAAGCTTAAAACTAAAATATAATTTCAAAATAATTGATAATTAACCAAATTTATCAAAAGTTGTTGCAAATAGCAACGATACAAAACGAAAATCGCATTGGTGATAGCAACGCAATTGAGAGAGAGACAGTTCACTTAACCTCTGGTTTTCAGTTAACGCTCACTGGTTTATGTCAAAGCTTCATTCGGTCAGCACTGTTAAGCTGCGCACAGTGGGACGACTGACGATACGTGGTCGAAATTATTTTTGGGGGTTATGTCTCAACATGATATGTAGGTCCACTCCCGTCAGCGGAGTCTCGCAATCCTGGCTTCCTGAGCAAATTCGATGTCTGGTCTCTCTCTAGATCAGGTCTATCAGGTCATCTAATACTTTACGGAATATCGAATATCTTTAGCGGTCGACGGCTATGTGTGTGTATGTGTGTATGGAACGCGCACAGCGCACTTAGCAATAGCCGCCGAACCTTGAACGCTGTCTCCAACTACAAAAATTAACACAAGAACTTTAGAAAAATGCACTTATTAAATATTAGTTAAATATCACCTTCTCTTGAAAATTCCGCAACTTAAATAACAATTAAACCGCACATGAGCAAGTGTCGGGTTATTTTTGCAATAGATTCAATAATCTCTTTTCTGTCGCACTTTAACAATTTTAAGGCCTTATTGCCGAACTGTACTTTTAATGTAGTTTTAGTTTCACGTGGTTTTTTTTTTTTAATTAAATCGTTTTAATTTGTTTAATACACGTCTTCACTCTTTTGGTGCTGCGACAGAAAAGATCGATTGCTTTGAAAATTTTATGTTCTGCAGCTCGACTTTGCATAGCGAAGAGCTTTCAAACGGGATACTTCCAATGCTGAATTAGCGAAAGAGCGAAACAAAGATGAGCCAACAATATGCTTACACCAAGTAACGGTGATAAAAGCTGCGAGCGAGTTTAGCTAACAAAGACAATGGGACATTATGCTAATTTCGGTGGCAAAAATGAATAAATGTATAGCTCAAAAATTAAAATTGATCATATTATGTTTGGGTAGTATTCTGTCCACTACATGGGGGCTGGGGCTCAATAGGTGGGCTTGGCATCCAAATATGGGGGTTGTTACCAGGTATATTCACATCTAATTTGGTAGCTCTAGTTCAAAAACTGTGAGAAGATATAGGATATCCTGATTTAAAAATACGGTGGGGCTGGAGGCGGAATGGGTGGGCTAGGCTCCGAAACTTTGATGCAAATCTTTGTGGGTTGTTACATACTATATATCTACCAACATTGGTGACTCTTGCTCAATCACAACGAAAGATGCACGCATTCCCGTTTTTAACGAAGCGTTGGGGCGGCTAGGTTCATATGGGTGGGCGTGGCATCCAAAGTTTTTATGCAAAAAAAAAGTTTAGTTCATACGGACGGACAGACACCATGACGCCATCGAGTATAACAAGTGGAAACGTTGTAGTCGGACGCAACCGACTGCGGTATACTCGTTACCGGCATTAAAACCGGTACAAAGAGGCCTGATTGCGAAAGGGTACGAATGCGGAAGGGGTGTACGCTGCCTTAAAGATCCACCGATACAAATGGGGATGCCACCAGTTAGCTTCCTTCCAAATTTGGTGACTCTAGCTCAAAGTTTGTAAAAGAAGGGGAAAGGGGAGAGGAATAGGTGGCCGTGGCTCCAAAACTTTACCTTTGGTAACGAGTACAAAAAAACTTAAATGACAAAGATGATCGAAAAAATAATAGTTTAATATTTTAAAAAATCAAAAGCTACAGAAACCATTTATGCGTATGAATTATTGTTACTAACTTTAAAGAAACGTGTCATCATTGACAAAAGCCGATATCCGAAATTTATATTTTTATAACAGCTATAAAACTTACAAGGTTTTCGTTATACTTCTGCAGCTTCATAGTATTCATTCACTTGGCTTGGAAAGTTTTTCTGCTATATTCATTTGTTTCACAAAAGTGAATACAGTGAATGAAAACTTGGTGGCCTGCATAACATAAGTTGCTAAATTGTTAATCTGATTTTAATATTTTGACCGACTTACATTCAGGTTGGTAGCCACAGAAATTTCAAATAAATTTCCAGCCATAAAAACAATGGGCTTTTGTAGAGATTGTAAAAACTGAAGCACAGTTTTCTTGTAGCGCTGCTCCTGATCAATCCAGTTAGACTCAAAAAGGGCATCGGAAAGTTTATTGCAATCATCTGCCAAATAGTTACAGAGTATACAGAACGGCGTTGTCTCCAGAAGGACAGCTGGTACATAAGAAATGGCCGCAATGCGCGACCCAAAATTGGCAAACACAACTATGTTAATGATTGTAAACCCCAAAATGAGACCGACAATCAAAAGTTGCACAAAAATTGTTCCACCAATAATGGGACGCAAGATATCACAGAAGCTACAACAAAGAACAAATATAATGAATGGGTTAATACAGGTAAAGAAAAACAATGCTATTTCTAAATACTTAATATGATTTATACGTTTATATTATTATTGATTTTTTTGAAAACAAACCTTGAAATAAGATGTATACGATAAGAATATAATTAATCTTTTTGATATAAAAAACAACCTTGAACAAAATATTACTGATATTTTTAATAAACAGCCAATTATGACTTTCCAAAATTATTGTTTCACTTCAACAAATAACTTTTAGTTGTACCAAAAGAAGAGTTTTTTATGGACAAATATTCATATTGCAAAATCAGTAAAAAACTTTAACATTTTAACTTAAGACTCTGCCAATTTTGACTTACTTACTAACTCTTTCATAAGAAATACTTACATAGATTTCAAAATTCTAAAGTACCCATCGTAGAGAGTCGCTAAGCATTAACTTATAAAAAAATATATTAAAAAAAAAATCACCTTAATATAACTTTGTGATCCTGTATGCATTCGATTAGCTTCTCGTAGCGCTGCTCCGGCTGTTCTTCTGGATTATTGCCCAGTTCGCGCAGACGTTCTGCCAAGTTGGCAATATGAGCACGCAATGGCACCACAAAGTTGATGGGGAAACAATCGAGGCAGGCGTCTTGAAAGCAGGCACCCAACATGGCAAAATACTCCAATCCTGACTGCAGCCAGAATTGCCATTTGCTATCCCGCCAGTCCAGCCAAGGATAGTAGTTCTGAAATGATGGCACACCCATGACCGCAGCGCTTACAGCCGTACTCGTTGCATAAAGTATATAGACGGTCATAAAACAGAAGTAAATGCGATTGCTGTTTGCGACAGCACGATGGGAACGGGCACGCTCGCTGGGCTTCTTCAGTCGCTCGTCCAGTTTGTCAAGTAAAAGATTTGCCTGATCAAAGCGTTTGACCTGCACCCAGACAATGATGACCTTGGTGGAGCAGGCCCATGCATTGAAGGCCACCTGTAACGAGGTGAGCAACTCACCTGGCGAGAGCTCTGACAAATGAGAAATGTAGCCCATCAGAAAGCCTATGGGCTGATAGAACGTCGAACTCAGATTCAGCGCAAACGACCATAGACAATAGATAAGAAAATAACGCTGCGGTGGAGTCCGTATGCCCATCAAAAAGACGCACCGGAGCAAATACAGCGTCGCCTTGCGTGATTCGGGTGGAGCACTGTCTGGTTTTGCGTACAAGCTAGGAAAGATATTGCGGAGCACCATGTTGCCAGTGAAGCTATCGTTAGGCCTATGAAAGACTGTCTACCCAACTGTCTTCTTTTATAGCGTTGCGTTGAAGCTCAATCCTGTGATTATAAGCTCATCAATGTGCAAAATTTATGTCCAGGACTTTCAAACGCGTTAGTTTAAATCCATTAAAGTTTATTGAAAGAATATTGTGCTGCAAGGACTCGTCGCTGCCCTGTGGATCGATTGAAAATGTACTTCGGGCAACAATGTTAATTGCCCTTAAACAAGTTTTTTTTCTCAGATTTCAGATTGATACCTAATTCCCAGATATAGTTTTTTTTTTTTTTTTAAATTAAAAATTTTATTTTTTTAGCTGATGAATAACATGTGTTGATTTTTTCTCTGAGTGCACCATTAGGCTACATTGCTGTTGTAGCTGCTCGGCACACATAGCACTCCGAGAAGTGTTAAACCTTACACCACCCAATAAATAATTGATGAGTCCAGAACGCTGCTGCTCGAACAGACTGTGGCTGTTCTCACTGACCAGCCGTGCCATCAAAATGCTATTTTCAATTAGTGCGCGAGTATTTTATAAACCTTTCATTTACAGACGAATATTGCAATTAAATAGCAGTTAAATACAACAACAAGCAACCGACAAACGACGTTAAACAATGATGCAAAGTTCAAAGTTAAACAATGGCAGCAATTCAATTGAAAAAATCAATAAAATTGCAATAAAACAAAAAGAAATGAATAAATATATACATTTGAGAATGAGGAGTTGTGTGAGTGTAGTCCTGGTCAGTCAGCTGTTAGAATAAGGCATAAATATAATTATCGTAAAGCAGACCTGCTATGCCCAGCGATCGCCATTGTTACCAAAGTATGTGTTGAGTATGTATGGTTGTTCGTTTAATTCTGACTTTTATTCTTCTGAGCCAGGGTTTTTATACCCTGACTCATGCATAAACTCAACCCTTAACTCTAGCTTATATATTGCTAAGTTTGTAAATCTCAGCGTTGGTCTTAAAATATACTAATTTTATCGCTGTGTTTGTAACGCTCGGCGTCGATCTTTTAATTTTCTTATCCTATCGCTTCGTTTGTAAGGCACAGCGCGCATCTGGGTAATGAAGATACTAAACATGTGTCGCTATTTCTGCTGCACTCTCAGTACGTCTATGTTTATATTCTGAACAATAAACATTTAAATACTTGGAATAGAGATGGGATCGGGAAAGAAATTGCTTCCCATCAAATCCCGTCCCGAAATCAAATTCACTTTTCCCATCCCGATTGTCCAGAAAAATTTTGTGTCTATCCCACGGGTCCCGACATTTTTCCGAAATTTATTTTTTTCAAATAAGTGTGTATTTATTTTGTTTACTACACATAATCTTACCTTAAATTTAAATTTTTGTTAAAAAAAAATTCTCTTAAAATTTTTTCCAATTAATCGAGATCCTCTTCTCTCCATCAAAATTCTACTGGAAGTAGAAAAAACCCTTTCGCTGGTGGCAGAAGACGTTGGAACGTTGAGCACTTGCTTGGAGAACACTTGCAACAATGGCAAATCATTGCATTGTTGCCAAAATGTCAAAATATCGAAATTTTTCTAATAATAACAGTGAAAATACATCGAAATGCTCCCGTTTATTGCACTGGCAATATATCGTGTGATTAAAAAATGCAATCGGTGTGTAATTTCTAATTATTTATTTTTACCGAGTACATTTTGTTTGGGTCCCGACTTATTTTTGGGTCCGAACAGGTTTACCGGGACCCGTGGGAATTTCGGGATTGACCACATCCCGCCTGATCCCGATAACTTTTTCGGGACCCGCAGGATTCCCGAAAATCCCGATCCCGACGCCCAACTCTAATTTGGAATAACCAACTTGTGTCTCTTGCACTCTCAGTTCGTCTACCTATTTGATCTTGGGTACGCACAAGGCATGTTTATAGTCTTACCTTATTATAATATATGTTCAGGCTTCAATATTCTGCGGGAGCCAGCAAATGTAACAGCTAGCAATTGCTGCTTCTGGTTACTCTTTTTCTTTACATAAATGAAAATTACAACTATTATTATTATTGTTAATGCTAATTAAATATGACCATTCATGATGTGAAATGCCAGATCCTCAATGTGCATTGGTCATTGAAGTGTGGTTCTGCTAGCTTGCAGCCCATCCAATCTTCATTAACATCCATGTCAATTTTCTTGCTCGGTAGAGCTTTTTGTAGTTTTGGCATCCCAAGCGTTTGTGTTTTCGAAACGAATTGGCTTTCAAACCTGGGCTTAATCATTACGCAAACGCTTTTTTTCTCCTCCTTTTTTTTTGTTCGTCGAAGTTTCAGTTGTTGAGTAGCTTCTTCTGAGATAATCGTTTTTTGCGAACCTCCATCGATCAGGGCTTTTAGCTGTTCATAATTTCTAGACTTGTTTCGGATCCTAATGAGCGGAATTGCCAGCAACGTGTCTTGCCCTTTAAGGCAATTGCTGTTGATGATGCTCTCTTTATTATTCGCATCTTCATAAAGCAAATTGTTGTGAGCTTTTGAACATCAACTGCATGTCCAATCCTTTTTGCAATCTTTGATGCGATGTTGTGATGTGTGCCCAAGCATTTGAAGCAAAGCGAGCTTTTGGTAAAAAATTCCTTACGCTTTTTGATGGGCTAGGCTTTAAACTTCTGGCATCTCGTTATTTCATGGCCATCCAGTTGGCAATAAAGGCATATTTTATGGCTCGTTTTCTTGCCTTCTGACTGAATTGCACCTTCTCACAGGTTTTGAGCGTATTTTGCTCACCCTAGACCATATTCCAAAACACCAATTTGGCTTCAGGAAGTCCCACGGTTGCCCTGAACAAATCCAACGCATCGTAAATCAGGTGACTCACGGCTTTGAGCATAAGCTATACACTGTCGGTGTCTTTTAAGACGTAAAACAAGCGTTTGATAGGGTGTGGCATGAGGGTCTCTTGTACAATATGAAAGATCTCCTCCCTGCACCTTATTACGCAATACTGAGATCCTTCATTGCTGATCGGACCTTCGACGTTGCAGTACGAGATTCTCGGTCCTGCCTGGAACAGATACATGCCGAGGTTCCACAGGGAAGTGTGCTTGGGCCCTTCTTGTACACCCTGTACACCGCGGATATCACACACCCCGTAAGCAACACCGATGAAGCCTCCCCAGCTCAGCTGCTCTTGGCCACTTATGCTGATGACACCGCCATGCTCGCGTCTCATTCATCACTGCAAACTGCATCCAATGCGGTCCAGAAGTGGCTGCATTCCATTGAGCATTGGATTTCCAAATGGAATGTGGTCATTGACCGCTCCAAATCAGCGTGTGTTACTTTTTCTTTGCGGCGCGGAAGCTGCACAGGTCTTGTCTTTGACCGAAATAGCATTAACAGCGTCACATTACACTGCTATCTTGGAGTCCATCTGGATGGGACACTGACTTGGAGAGCCCATATTACGGCAGTTAAAACGAATTCCTTGGGTAAACTAAAATAACGGCATATTTTATGGCTCGTTTTCTTGGCTTCTGACTGTTGTTTTTTGTTTTTGTACTGAGTCTATTGAGTTATATAGTTGCTCAATAAACTCCAGCACATCGGACAAAGACTGAATTTCCCTAGCCATGTTGCTCGTAAAGTTGTAGGACAATCGTGTCAGCAGAATTTGAGCGAATAAAACATCAGCATCACAAGAAATTTGGCCTTTTTCTTTAAAGATGTAGAACTTGCGGATACTGCCTTCATCATTGTTCTTCAGCAGTTTCAAGTCCAGCAGCTGGTTTACGCTGTTAGCAAATATTTTGCGCGTATTTTCGTAGCGCTTGCATATAAGCTCCCACGCTGCACTGTAGCTAGCTGCTGATCCTATTAATAAATGGCCGACGACCATTTTGTCTTCTCCTTTGAGACAAGATCTGAGGTAGTTCAGCTTTCTTGTATCGCTGATATCCTTCCTGTTGTGAATTACCTCTGAGAACAGCTCGAAAAATGTTGGCCACTCTGTGGGACTTCCATTGAAGTGATAAAGATCCACTTTTGGTATCTCTGGAAATTTTTCTTTAATTCGGTGCATGTCACTTATTATTTTATTTTTAAGATCATTTATATCTTCCTGGTTGCTGATTTTTGGCAGGCATTCACATTATTACTGTGCTGCCTTACCTTCTGTGTTCTTTTGTCTACAAGATATACCAATATGTCCATTGGGCTTGGGCTCCGTTGAGAAAACATTTCCTCCTGATGAACATGTTTTCCCTTAGAAGTTTGTGGTTGCATTTCCTTGACAGTAATTTTTGATGACTTGGGTTGATCGTTTGCCTTGGCGTGGTCTGCAAATTCAACCTTCATCAGGGAATCTTTAAAGGCCATCATGCTTGCCATGGTGCCATCATATATTTTTTCTTGAAAATATTGATGGTCGACGACTCCAAAATGCATCAATGTTTTGTAGTTGGCAGTAAATTCTGTTGCCAAATTTTCCACAACTGACAATGCTGCCTTTTGCACAATTGACCACCGGACTTCTTCAAATATCTCCGCAAATAATGTGAAAGAATTTTTTTATACTCGATACCGAAGGTAAAAAGGTAAAGGTAAAGATTATCTTTATCTATGGGATAGTAAATTAAAGTGTCAAGATTGGGGTTCTGCGATAACTGGGGGGCTGGCAAATCGATAAATTCGATAACTCAAAACCGATAAATCCACATATTTCGCACATCCTTACAGCTAGAACTACCAAATTTGGTAAGAAGATAGCTACTAGCAACCCCCAAAAACTGCATCAAACCCATTCCGATCCCAGACCCCCGCATTTTAAAGTCAAAAAAGCCTATACCTCCCACAGTTTTTGAGCTATAGCCACCAAATTTGGTGCCAAGATAGGTGATGATGACCCCCCAAAAACTGCATCAAAAGTTTGGATGCCACGCCGACAGATACTGCCCTAGCCGCCCCCATCCACCCCAACGCTTCGTCAAAAACGGGAAAGCTTGTATCTTCCAGAGTTGTGGAGCTAGAGCCACCAAATTTGGTAGGAAATAGTTGACAACGACCCCCAAAAATCTTCATCAAAATTTTAGAGCTACGCCTACACAGTTCGCCCCCCTTTCCCCACCTTATACAAACATTTAGCTAAAGTCACCAAATTTGGTATGAAGATAGCAATTGACATTTCGCAAAGATCTGCATCAAAAATTTGGATGCCACGCCCACCCATACCGCTCTCAGCCCCCCTTTCCACACTTTTAACAATTTTCGAGCTAGAGTCACCAAACTTGGTATGAAGATAGCAATTGACATTCCACAAAGATCTGCATCAAAAATTTGGATGCCACGCTCACCCATACCGCCCCCTGCCCCCCTTTCCCCACCTTTTACAAACTTCGAGCTAGAGTCACCAAATTTAGAAGGAAGACTACTGGTGATATCCCATCTGCTTCGTAGAATCTTTAAGGCAGCGTACATCCCTGCCGCATCCGTACCCCTTTGCAATCAGACCTGTTTTTACCGGTTTTAATATTGTTAACGAGTATACCGCTCTCGGTTGCGTTCGACTGCAACGTTTCCACTTTTTGAATTTGGGTTCATCATTCGTCAGTTCATTTTCTAATTACAAAAGTCCGCTATGTTCAGGACGCAAAGAGTTTTTTTGTATCATGTAAGTTAGTCTGTAAGTGTGTGTGTGTACTCACAAAAGAAGCAACACAGAATTGCACTAGACGAATGATAAATGTTGGATACTCTTATAATGTTGGAAGATGATATGTTAGTAAACTGTTTTTTATTTTTTTATTTCTCATATGTGTGCTAACGCCAACCATATCCACAATAGCATTTATATTTTATTAGGGTATAAAAAATTCATCATTTGTCTAGAGCATTTATGTTTTGCTTGTTTTGTGAATGCACACAAACTCACACCTTTTATTATAGCTAAATTTTATTATTGCCAACCCATTGTTCTCTATTATAACTAAATATATTAATAATCGCCAACCCAGAAACCCTCCACCTACAAATAAATAAGCTTGTAAGTAACAGTATTTTATTTTGTGGTTGTTTGTGGTCATAACATAAACAGCACAACCGCGTGACTCGACCGTCTCAGTCGGCGGCTTCTCTGGTTCTAAACACAAACAAAACAAAGCAACAGAAAAAGCCTTAGAGGTAGAGGTAATGGGGTTGGTAATGAAATCTTTCTTAGAGGTCTGACAACCCGTTCGTAGAATCGAAAGCAATGCAGACTCAACAGAACAGCTGGTAAAAACTGACAGTGTTTTATTTGAAACCAGTTGTCTCATATACATTTAGGGAGCAACAGACCGCATTTAGCCAGCGAAACAGCTAGAGTCGGAATTCAGACGTAATCTTCTCCATTAGCTCCTGTACAATCTCCACATTTTCATTTGGATCAGGGTTTTTTTTTTTTTTTTTTTTTTTTTGTACCAATTAATTCCCCAATCAAACGATCTTCTACATTTTCGTTCTTATCCACCATCTCTCTCAAAGTTTCTTCGATAATTTCATCCGCATTTTCATTACTATCTTCCTCTTCTTAATTTTCTCCATCTGTAGAATCAATTACAATTTTTTACAATTTCGGCCTAAAGATAGGAAAATTAAATATTCTATGTATGGAAGTTACCACAAGGGACCAATGTTGCCTATGGGCAAATGCACTTTTGCAAAATAATTGCACACAAACTAAATGCTTTTTTACCATACGGGTTTTTTTTATACCCTTAACCCATAAAATGGGTAAATAAGGGTATAATGGTTTTGTGCAAAAGTATGTAACAGGCAGAAGGAAGCATCTCCGACCCTATAAAGTATATATATTCTTGATCAGCATCAACAGCCGAGACGATATAGCCATGTCCATCTGTCCGTCTGTCTGTCCGTCTGTCCGTCTGTATGAACGCGTGGATCTCAGAGACTACAAGAGCTAGAGACTTCTGATTTTGTATTTAAGTTCTCCTATGCCATGAGCAGAACAAGTTTGCTTCAAATTATCGATAACTATTCTGGTTTCCGATATACACATAATATCGATAACAATAAAATATCGAATTTGGAAAATCTAAAAATGAGGATTGAAGTAATGGATAATGATAGTTTCTGAAAATTTCGTCCAAATCGTTTGAGAAACACCGGAGATATTGAACTTAATCGATGGAAGCTAAGCCAGTATACCAAAGTCTTATATAAATTAAATTTATTTATTGCAACTGGGTTCAGGGTATCTTCTAGTCGGGCTCTCCCGACTAGAGCCTTCTTACTTGTTTTAATAACAGTTTTTGATGTGCAGGCTCGTGGGTAAAAATCTGGTTTCAAATACATACAAAGAATATTACGTAAGATGTCATAAGCAAGAAGTAAGATAAAATCTGAGTATTTATCATTGTATTAGTGTTATTAGTGTTGTAATCTTGCATATAATCTGGCTACATTTATATGTATTACATCGTATCATATGTCGATGGTATATTTTTACATTGAGGTTAATTCCAAGAATTGAAGAATAAACGCTGAAGGTCAGTTTTGCGTGCGTTCGGTCGAAGCATACAAAATTTACATACATACGATATAGTGATAGATATGAGTGTTGCCAGATTATATGCAAGCTTACACCACTAATTGAATGTTAATGACAAATATGTACACCGATTTAATTCTACATAAGGCAAACAAAATATAAAAATAAGAAACAACAATAAAGGGTATTGATGGGTATCTATAGCCTCGGGGATAAAAATCTTGTTTCTATACATTTAAATAGAGTCCTACACATAAAAATAGTAAGTTTCTAGGTGTTTACACATCAGCCATGTGATCGGACTCACATTGGAGTTTTTTTTGGCAGTTAAATAGATTTTATTAATGTTTTAAAACCAACACAGTTGATCACTTCAGCTCCTTATCAAAGACTTCAATTATTTTTTATCAAAAAGTACAAACGCATTTTGTTGGTTCGGAGACTGACTTCAACATAAATCTACTCAAACATTGTGGATTCAAACTCTACAATTCACAGTTGTAAAATATTTAACATGATCCATACGGATTGCATGACGCTACTCAATATCAAGATGCACTACGATTAAACTACTTCAAAAACTCATACGCGCACAATATTCTTGCTAATTCAAGTTGTACTCACGATAAGTAAAAAGTATATGATTTTACTCACAATCCTTCCATCGATGCACCTTCGCTTGGCCCGTTGAAGTTAAACAGATGTTTTGATGTTCGTTGACTGTACGGAATAATAAATATTTTTAAGCGGATGTTTGCGAATACTAATTACAAATTATATGCCAAATGATTTGGGCGTATTAAAGTGTTTAATTTTTAAATACGATCGCCAGAATTGCGTTTCTCAATGCACTGCATTACGCTCATAATCTAACTTGAATATGCAAACTGTTACTAATACTTGCGTGTGCAAATCATTCAACATTTCACTCAATTTTAATTTTGTCCTTACAG